>CM050171.1:105815908-105826537 GCA_027410445.1 Discoglossus pictus
GGCTTACACGGCTGCTTATGTTATTAGCTTGTTATATACTTCATAAACATGTGATGTTTTTTGCAAAATGGTTCCTTAACTATGGAAATTGTCACCTCACACCATTAGTCTGACTACACAGGGTAAAGTCTTTAATTTGGAGATGTTCTGCTTGGACACAAAGTTTAAGACCCCATTAGGGTGCTAACTAAGGGCTTCATGCCTACAATTCACCATTACCAAGCGAAGCCCCTTCAGTTTCTTTTGACTCCTCAACTCACGGATTGGAGATGCTGGATCCCCTGGAGGAGTAAACAAAGATTTTCCAGGCCAGCTGGAGGCTTTCTCCAAGACGGGATGTTTAATGTGATGAATTAGTACAGCATAAGATGCCCTGTCTCGATTTTCAGGTGACCCTTTCATAGGGGTAAATTTCCCCCTCCCTATCCCCTCAAACCTACCAATAAATTTGTCCAGAGATGACTTATTGCTTGGGGGCTCTGCGTCCATTGAAATCTTTTGTTGGCGGAGCAGTGACTTGGTTGGTGGAAGATTCTTTGGCGGCTCACTTGGTATTGGTTCTGTTGGGTTTAGTTGTGGTCCCTGACTAGTAAATGCTGAACTGAACCTCTTACGAATTTGATTGGGCCCAACACCTTTGCCTTTCTTGTGCCTTATGGTCTCTCGTCTTACTAGAAAAGACTCTGTTGGCCTAATGACCTGAGGATCTCTTGGTTTAGTGTGTCCAGTAGTGTCACTATCATAACGTGGTCTGCTGGGACGTACCCACAAAGGACTAAACTCATATGGTAGCCCTGCTCTTCTGGAATCCTCATCAGTATTTGAATATACAATCGATGATTGGGGCAACTGAAACTGTTGACTGCCAGATTGGCTTACTGTCTGCTGCCGTGTCTCTTTAGGTGGCAAAGAGATGTTGTCCTCTTTTTTACTGCCCCCCACATTTATTGTGAGTTCTTCTTCATTATAGAATCCAGATTCCTCTGGGCTTTGACCTAACAAAAACATGGGGTTAAAAATCTGAGTGGGGTAGAAAGTCTGCCCTGGAGTTGATGCTTCACTCTCACCACCTCTGGCCATTAAAGGTGCTTCTCTACTTCCATCTTTCTCAAAGCTGGAGGATTTTGTAGATCTCAAAGCAATGTCCTCCATAACTGAAGTTTGTAAAGAATCCAGGAAAGGAACTGGTACCGGTCTTATCACACAGGGAGGGGTCGGGCTTCTTATTCTGACCTCCTGGGTAGAACCATGAAGTTTGTAGTCATGATGCAAAGTGCTGATCTTCATTCCACGTTCATGACTGGGATCTGTGTAACTCCTCTGTCTTGCTACCAGCATGGGGAAATTGTTTGTCCCAGATGTCTCCTCCATGCCACCGGTCTCATTTCCCAGTTGTGAAACAATAACTTTTTGATACCTATCCAAACCTGAAATTGGGTGCTCATGGTATATGATGTCCTGTTTCTCAGTCATAATGGTGGTCTCCTGCAAGGCGTTGTCTGTTGAGAAACCTTCTCCTGTCTCGAGTAAAATACTTTCATTACTCTCTTCCAAAGTGGCTGGTGCTTCCTCTTGTAGAGATAGTCCTACAATCTCATCTAAACCATGAGGGGACTCATTTGAGACAATGTCCTCTGTCTCGTGCAGTAACAAACCTATCACACCATCCTGTAGAACATCAATGTCTCTATGGACTTGTTTTTGAATTAACTCCATTTTAGGTTCCTCTGTAGAATACTTCTCATCTTCTAGCCATACATGTGTAACCTCACCAAAGCATTTATGGTATTCAGGTGGCACGCTTGGAACACTTTGGGCTTCTGTTTCTCCAATCTGTCTATTTCTCTCAAATTCTGTTGGATTTTCAAGGTTGATGGAAAATGTGTCTAAAGGGTAACTGAGATTGTTTTGTTCTTCAGAGATTAAGTCAATGATTTGGGAAGAGGGTCCATGTAAATACTTTCCAAGCACCCTTGACTCATGACCAAGATCCATTTCAGAGGGAATCACATTTTGAATAGAGGAAGCGGAATTCCACAAATCACCAAGATCTTCATTCACAACAGAGGTGGAGAAAGGATGTCCTTCACCAAAATAGTCTTCTTCTGCAGTTATATCTCCTGAAGAACCCCAATCTTTCTCCATCTCCTCACTAGTATCCTCTATTTTATCACTTGCCTCGTTTTCTTCCCTAGGTCCCTCATTCCTGTCCTCTTTTTCCTGACCGTCTGTCTCATCTGTTGCTTGTCTCATCTCCATCCATGTTGTTTGACTGACTGTCTCTTTTATGTCACCATAAAGTCCCCCATTGTCCTTCATGACCTTCTCTTTTCCATCATTCTCTTGCTGTTCATAAACTATAGAAACCTCTTCATTCTCCATTTTCTCATGGATTCTCTCTATTCTTATACTAGCTGTCTCGGTTTGTGTCTCACTCTGGGTCTTGATTGTCTCACTAACTCCAAATGTATTCTGATTACTGCTAATCTCTCTCATGTTCCCCGTTTCTACATCTCTCTTACTCTCTTTAGTAACGGTCTCTTCCATGTTCCCCATTTCAGTATCTCTCTTACTCTCTTTAGTAACTGTCTCTTCCATGTCCCACATTTCAGTATCTCTCTTACTCTCTTTAGTAACTGTCTCTTTCATGTCCCCCATTTCAGTATCTCTCTCACTCTGTTTTGTAACTGTCTCTTCCATGTCCCCCATTTCAGTATCTCTCTCAATCTGTTTTGTAACTGTCTCTTCCATGTTCCCAGTTTCCCAATCTGTCTCACTCTTTTTAGTAACTTTCTCTTCCGTGTTACATGTGTCACTATCTGCCACACTCTCTTTATTATCTGTCTCTTCTAGGTTCCCTGTGTCACTGTCTGTCTCACATTTTTTAGTAACGGTCTCTTTCATCTCAGTAAAGGTCTCATATTGTTCCCTGTGTGTCTCTGAGATCTCCCTATAGGGTACATTGGTCCCCACCTTCTCAGACACCTGATCTTGATCGTCTGTCTCTCTCCCAATCTCAGATACATCTTCAGTATCTACCACTCTAATGTCATTTGGTGGTTCTCTCATTTGTCTGAATGAGTCACTCTCCCTCATGGTACTATCTCGGATGTCTCTCTCCCACTGGTCATTATCTGCTTTGTCAAGGTCTACTCTCACTGCTACTTCACCACCTGCTCTCTCTCCTTCGAGGTCTGTCTCGATGCCCTGAGTGGCCGCATCTTCAAAGTCTCTTTCTTTCTTATTGCACGTTATCTCTCTTTGATGGATGGCAGTCTCCATACTTTCCAAGGTTGCCTCTCTACTGTCTGTATCTGTCTTTTTGCTTGATGTCTCTATATCCCCACTGGTTGTCTCTTTATCCTCACCGACACTCTCTAATAACTCTTCAGTAGGACGATCTCTGACAACCTTTCCAGTTTCTCCAGTCTCATTTTTATTTTCCAGCTCTGTCTCATTCTGTCCAGATACTTTCATAATCTCTTTGTTCTCAAGCCGTCTCTCCTCGCAAACAGTCTCTTTATCAAACGCTGACTCTTCAATTACATTCTCATTATTCTCAGGATCTATTTCTGCTTGAACTGTCTCTTTATACTGAGGCTCGATCTCCTCACTGACAGTCTCTTTAGTGTCAAATTCCTGTCCTGTGCTCTCTTTAGGGTTGGACTCTACCGCTTTATTGGCGGTCTCTTTATACTCAGTTTCTTTCTCTTCATTGATAGCTACATTAGTGTTAGGCGCAGTCTCCTCATTGACTGTCTCTTTAGTGTCAGTTTTGATCTCTGTACTCACCGTCTCTTTATACTTAGAGTCAATTTCTTCACTGACTGTCTCTTTGGTGATATTTTCAGTCTCCGTACTGACTGTCCCTTTATAATTATATGTAGTTTCCTCACCAACGGTCTCATTAGTGTCAGACTCAGCCTCATCACCAACGGTCTCATTAGTGTCAGACTCAGCCTCATCACTGACTGTATCATTAGTGTCCATGTCTATATTAACTGGGTCATTATACGTAGTCTCAGTTTCCTCAGTGACGGTCTCTTTCATGTCAGTGTCAGTCTCTGTACTGACTGTCCCTTTATGCTCATACTTTGTTTCCTCTCCAACAGTCTCCTTTTCCTCACTGATAGTCTCTGTATTCTTACCCTCTGCCACAACAGAGGCACTCTCTTTCTTTATCTCCTCAGTGGGTGTCTCGCTCAGCTCAGAAAGTGTATCTATATCTCCAGTCTCTTCCATATCTATATCACTCCTCTCACTGTCTGTCTCTTGTCTATCCCAGAATGTGTCTCTCTTTCCTCCCAATGCCTCTCTCTCCTCCTGAAATGCAGTGCCCTCCTCACTGGCTGTCTCCCACGCCTCACTCTCATCACTGACATTCTCCCTTTCTTCCGTGACTGTCTCTTTGGAATTTAGTATATCACTCATATCATTAGCAGTCTCATCATTGCTCTCCTTCGTGTCTGTATCTCTTTCTTGGCTGTCTCTATGCCTCTCTTCCTTTGCTATCTCGTGTATATCACGGGAGCTGTCTCGCTCAGCACAGGTGTCACTCATTTCAGTATTTCCAGTTCTGCCGGTCAGTTGTCCCTCAGTGTCCAGTCTATCTGAGCTCTGCTCTGTAGTATCCATGGATGTCTCATGCTTGTCATCCTTGCCCGCCGTCTCTTCTGTGTGCTGAGCTGTCACATGTCGCGGTCTCTTGTCCCTCCTCTCTTTCTTGTTCCTCCGTTTATTGGCTTTTCCTTCCTGCGGCCTTTTATTTTTTATTGCACCTTCCATAATCACTCCATCTGAAAATAAAAGAGACAGTTCAAATAAATGTGGGCTTAGGAGTGAGACATATTCATAGAAGTCTTCAAGAAGGACACATTCCAAGACTTCTATCTGGAAGGGCAGATAGGCAGAGACTATGTTTATTGTATAAAAGCAATTAATTGTGAGCTAATGAGCTATCCCCCTAATTGAGAATAAATATATATATATATATACACAAACATTTATTATTAATTTATATATTTACCAAAAACAGCATAATACAAATATCTGACCACACTGTACCTTTAATAATATTCCTGCTGCAATACACATAATAATTAATATTTCATTAAGGGCGCTGGTTTAATTACCATCAGACGGGTTCTTTAATTAAACCGGCTGCAATAACTACACCCAATAAGACAGAAAATATATCCAGCTAGAAATGGAGCTAGAAATAAAAGATATTGTGTCAGTTATAATAAATCCACACTCCAGGGCCCCAAGAACCCTGCACTCTGCATATTTATAAGCATTCTTCCTAATGTATTTATTATGGGATTAATAGATTGCGTTTTAAATATTTTTTTTGATGAAAAAGGAGGCAGAAAAACATTAGAGAAAAAGAAGGGTTTCTTTTCTCGTGATCTATTATGACATGGGGAGAGATTCACTAAATGTCGCAAGAGGCGAGTTGTACCTAAATGCCGCAGTTACTACCCCCTCACAGTTTAGTGAATCTCCCCCACTAGTGACCCCATTGTAATGTACAGAGGCTCACTGTGAGGCCGACATATCACTTTTAATTTCCAAACCAGTCTTGGGTAGACCAGGAACTTTGGATTTTATTTTTTTACGATTTAAATTTTCATTCAAATAAATACATGTTCAGAACATATAAAAACAAACACTATTTTGTAAGTAATTTGGCGCGGTGTTATTATATTAAGATGCGTCTTGGATCTGGAAATTCCTCCAACGTGTAACAAATATATAAACAATAGAAATGTGTTTGATACAAATTAGCCGCACGTTGTGATGAACAAAAGTTGTTGTTTTTGTTAACGGTGTAATTTCTGCTCTTTTGGTGGGTGTACAGTGGGGGTTAATGGAGAGGTGTGGGGGCAAAGGCAATGAGCATGAGCTTGAGGGGGCTCAGGCGGGGCAGCCACTGATAGATGTGCCTGGCGTGCTGTGGTACATAAGGTCATGGAGAGTCGGACACGACAGAACGGGTAAAGAACAAAATCAGGGCAGGGAGATTGGTATTTAAATCAGAGACACATAAATAGCTCTGCATGGTGCTGTTAAGCCGTAATTACCCCCCTCCTCCCCCCCCCTCCCCGCACACCTTTGCTCTGTAGCGTCTCACCTACCTGCATGGGAGCAGGAAACAACCAGCAGACATTCCCCTGTGATGTGTCAGACTTTACCAGTTATATGCCCCGTGTATGCTGGGGGGGCACATCACATCCCACCCTCTCCTGCACCATATGACTGGGCATCAGGTAAAGCCAACAGGACAAAGTACAGCCCCCCCCCCCCCCCCCCATTGTTTCCAGGACACAGGATTCTCTCACTGGAATTTGCACAAGCAGCTTGCAGATTTTTGACATTTTTAGCTTCTAACCATTCAAACGAGCTCGAATTTCAATGTTTTTAACCTTGCAGAGCGACTGCTGTCTGTATGAGGAGCCCGATGATAGGTCACATGGGTATCATAGGCCCATATTGGAAATAAGTGATTCATCATCATTATTATTATTATTATTATTATTATTATTATTATTAATAATAATAATAATAATAATATTATTATCCTTTATTTGTAACAAGCCAACACATTCCATGGCGCTATATGACGAAAAATACTAACACATAAAACTAAATAATAAGTGCAATTAAAAAAGGCTATTTTCTTAGTAATGAATTGTATTATAATACAATCAGAGCCCTATTGTCATCGCATCTATGCTTTTGTTTAATCACAATTATATGTAACATTGTATCAGTTTTGTTTTTGACTTGAAAAGTAGAATTGTATCTCTTGACAGCTAATTACTGTAAATACAATGATTGTCTAATAAGGAGGTATCACAATACACGGTGGTATGTATATATATATATATATATATAATTGCTTTCTCATATGTGCTACTCAACTTTCACTGCTACTCAAATCTTTGGAAAACATTATATATATATACTGTATTTCTGGGAATCCTGAGCAGGTAGTAAGTTCTGAAACATATTTTTAGACTTGCAGATGGGTTTACAAATGTATTATTTGTTTCTATATATATTTATAATAGGAATTAAAGCTTCCATGTTGGTCCATTTCCACTAAAATAATATTTAAATCCAATATATTTCTGTGATCAGCACGTCCAGCCCTTTGGACTTTGGCCTCTGGGTCGCTTTGTCCTTTTTGCTGTTTTGACACAACAATTGAGGTAGAAAGCTGCAGTTTTGGGCCTATTTTGGCTGCACCAGGCCTGAGTATACACAGATTGGTGCTCATGGTGCAAAGCACCTGGCAGGTTGGGGTTTTCCAGATATCCCTCAGTCCCAGGGAAGGATAAAGCTGTTAGTAATCTATTGTACAGCTCGGTTACACAAGTCTAACATATAATAACTGGACAGTAATTACTGGACCCTTACTCTGCAAAAGTGTTTAAAGTGACGGCGACAGCTAACCCGAGACTAGTGAACTTGGGCACTTCAGAGGTTATCATGCCCACTGTGTCTAACCCACAAAGGTAAGTCGCCCCCACTCTCAGAGAGTGAGACTCACAGCGAGACGGGGGGAGGGGAAAGTTTCGATTTGGCTTTTACCTGTTCGCTGGAATTTGGGGGTAATCACAGGATCCTACATTCCTCACCCCCTGGGAAAGGGTCAAAGTGCAGAGGTCGGATGATACAGCAGAGTGCGGTCTCCTGGGGACTGAAGGGATTTCCTGAAATGGAGCTGTCCAGGTGAGAGACACCCCCAGCACGTCAGGGACACTGGGAGGGACAGCAGGGAGAGATGAGACACGGGGGAGGGAGACAGGTGAGACACACCTACAGACAGACACGTCACAGCACAGGCAGAGACAGGCAGGAGAGCGAGAGAGAGACACACACACAGGAGAGAGAGAGAGAGACACACACAGGAGGGAGAGAGAGCAGGACAGAGAGAGAGAGAGAGAGAGAGAGAGGGAGAGAGAGAGAGAGAGAGCAGGGGAGACAGAGAGAGGGAAAGAGAGAAGGGGAGACAGAGAGAGAGAGAGAGAGAGAGAGAGAGAGAGAGAGAGAGAGAGAGAGAGAGAGAGAGAGAGAGAGAAAGAGAGCAGGGGAGACAGAGAGAGAGGAAGAGAGCAGGGGAGACAGAGAGAGGGGAAGAGAGCAGGACAGAGAGAGAGAGAGAGAGAGAGAGAGCAGGGGAGACAGAGAGAGGGAAAGAGAGCAGGGGAGACAGAGAGAGGGGAAGAGAGCAGGGGAGACAGAGAGAGGGGAAGAGAGAAGGGCAGACAGACAGAGAGAGGGGAAGAGAGCAGGGCAGACAGAGAGAGGGGAAGAGAGCAGGGCAGACAGAGAGAGGGAAAGAGAGCAGGGGAGAAGGAGGGAGAAAGAGAGCAGGGGAGACAGAGAGAGGGGAAGAGAGCAGGGGAGACAGAGAGAGAGAGGGAAAGAGAGCAGGGCAGACAGAGAGAGAGAGGGAAAGAGAGCAGGGGAGACAGAGAGAGAGAGGGAAAGAGAGCAGGGGAGAGAGAGGGAAAGAGAGCAGGGGAGACAGAGAGAGGGAAAGAGAGCAGGGGAGACAGAGAGAGAGAGAGCAGGGGAGACAGAGAGAGAGAGGGAAAGAGAGCAGGGCAGACAGAGAGAGAGAGGGGAAGAGAGCAGGGCAGACAGAGAGAGAGAGGGGAAGAGAGCAGGGCAGACAGAGAAAGAGAGGGGAAGAGAGCAGGGCAGACAGAGAGAGAGAGGGGAAGAGAGCAGGGGAGACAGAGAGAGAGAGGGGAAGAGAGCAGGGGAGACAGAGAGAGAGAGGGAAAGAGAGCAGGGGAGACAGAGAGAGGGGAAGAGAGCAGGAGAGACAGAGAGAGGGGAAGAGAGCAGGAGAGACAGAGAGAGGGAAAGAGAGCAGGGGAGACAGAGAGAGGGAAAGAGATCAGGGGAGACAGAGAGAGGGGAAGAGAGCAGGGGAGACAGAGAGAGGGGAAGAGAGCAGGGGAGAGAGAGGGAAAGAGAGCAGGGGAGATAGAGGGAAAGAGAGCAGGGGAGAGAAAGGGAAAGAGAGCAGGGGAGACAGAGAGAGAGAGAGCAGGGGAGACAGAGAGAGAGAGAGAGCAGGGCAGACAGAGAGAGAGAGGGAAAGAGAGCAGGGCAGACAGAGAGAGAGAGGGAAAGAGAGCAGGGCAGACAGAGAGAGAGAGGGAAAGAGAGCAGGGGAGACAGAGAGAGGGGAAGAGAGCAGGGGAGACAGAGAGAGAGAGAGAGCAGGGGAGACAGAGGGAGAGGAAGAGAGCAGGGGAGAAGGAGGGAAAGAGAGCAGGGGAGACAGAGAGAGGGGAAGAGAGCAGGGGAGACAGAGAGAGAGAGGGAAAGAGAGCAGGGCAGACAGAGAGAGAGGGAAAGAGAGCAGGGGAGACAGATAGAGAGAGGGAAAGAGAGCAAGGGAGACAGAGAGAGAGAGAGGGGAAGAGAGCAGGGGAGACAGAGAGAGAGAGAGCAGGGGAGACAGAGAGAGAGAGAGAGCAGGGCAGACAGAGAGAGAGAGAGAGCAGGGCAGACAGAGAGAGAGAGGGAAAGAGAGCAGGGCAGACAGAGAGAGAGAGAGAGAGAGAGCAGGGCAGACAGAGAGAGAGAGGGAAAGAGAGCAGGGCAGACAGAGAGGGAGAGGGGAAGAGAGCAGGGGAGACAGAGAGAGGGGAAGAGAGCAGGAGAGACAGAGAGAGGGAAAGAGAGCAGGGGAGACAGAGAGAGGGAAAGAGAGCAGGGGAGACAGAGAGAGAGAGGGGAAGAGAGCAGGGGAGACAGAGAGAGGGGAAGAGAGCAGGGGAGACAGAGAGAGGGAAAGAGAGCAGGGCAGATAGAGAGAGGGGAAGAGAGCAGGGGAGACAGAGAGAGGGAAAGAGAGCAGGGGAGAGAGAGGGAAAGAGAGCAGGGGAGATAGAGGGAAAGAGAGCAGGGGAGAGAAAGGGAAAGAGAGCAGGGGAGACAGAGAGAGAGAGAGCAGGGGAGACAGAGAGAGAGAGAGAGCAGGGCAGACAGAGAGAGAGAGGGAAAGAGAGCAGGGCAGACAGAGAGAGAAAGGGAAAGAGAGCAGGGCAGACAGAGAGAGAGAGGGAAAGAGAGCAGGGGAGACAGAGAGAGGGGAAGAGAGCAGGGGAGACAGAGAGAGGGAAAGAGAGCAGGGGAAGACAGAGAGAGGGGAAGAGAGCAGGGGAGACAGAGAGAGGGGAAGAGAGCAGGGCAGACAGACAGAGAGAGGGGAAGAGAGCAGGGCAGACAGAGAGAGGGGAAGAGAGCAGGGGAGAGACAGAGAGAGGGGAAGAGAGCAGGGCAGACAGAGAGAGAGAGGGGAAGAGAGCAGGGCAGACAGAGAAAGAGAGTGGAAGAGAGCAGGGCAGACAGAGAGAGAGAGAGGGAAAGAGAGCAGGGGAGACAGATAGAGAGAGGGAAAGAGAGCAAGGGAGACAGAGAGAGAGAGAGGGGAAGAGAGCAGGGGAGACAGAGAGAGAGAGAGGGAAAGAGAGCAGGGGAGACAGAGAGAGGGGAAGAGAGCAGGGCAGACAGAGAGAGGGGAAGAGAGCAGGGGAGACAGAGAGAGAGAGGGAGAGGGGAAGAGAGCAGGGGAGACAGAGAGAGGGGAAGAGAGCAGTG
>CM050171.1:105826628-105847594 GCA_027410445.1 Discoglossus pictus
CTTTTATCCTCCCTGAGCCTCTTACCCCGCCTGTGCCTCTTAGCCCGCCTGTGCCTCTTAGCCCGCCTGTGCCTCTTATCCTTCCTGTGCCTCTTATCCTTCCTGTGCCTCTTATCCTTCCTGTGCCTCTTATCCTTCCTGTGCCTCTTATCCTTCCTGTGCCTCTTATCCCCCCTGTGCCTTTTAGCCCACCTGTGCCTCTTATCCCGCCTGTGCCTCTTATCCCCCCTGTGCCTCTTATCCTCCCCTGTGCCTCTTATCCTCCCCTGTGCCTCTTACCCCGCCTGTACCTCTTAGCCCCCTGTGCCTTTTATCCTCCCTGAGCCTCTTACCCCGCCTGTACCTCTTAGCCCCCTGTGCCTCTTATCCCCCCTGTGCCTCTTATCCCCCCTGTGCCTCTTATCCCCCCTGTGCCTCTTATCCCCCCTGTGCCTCTTATCCCCCCTGTGCCTCTTATCCCCCCTGTGCCTCTTACCCCGCCTGTGCCTCTTATCCCGCCTGTGCCTCTTATCCCGCCTGTGCCTCTTTTCCCGCCTGTGCCTCTTTTCCCGCCTGTGCCTCTTTTCCCGCCTGTGCCTCTTATCCCCCCTGTGCCTTTTATCCCACCTGTGCCTCTTACCCCACCTTTGCCTTTTATCCTCCCTGAGCCTCTTATCCCGCCTGTGTCTCTTACCACGCCTGTGCCTCTTATCCCCACTGTGTCTCTTATCCCCACTGTGTCTCTTATCACCCCTGTGCCTCTTATCCCCACTGTGTCTCTTATCCCCACTGTGTCTCTTATCCCCACTGTGCCTCTTATCCCCACTGTGCCTCTTATCCCCACTGTGCCTCTTATCCCGCCTGTGCCTCTTACCCCGCCTGTGCCTCTTACCCCGCCTGTGCCTCTTATCCCCCCTGTGCCTCTTATCCCCCCTGTGCCTCTTATCCCCCCTGTGCCTCTTATCCCCCCTGTGCCTCTTATCCCCCCTGTGCCATTTATCCCCCCTGTGCCTTTTATCCCCCCTGTGCCTTTTATCCCCCCTGTGCCTCTTAACCCACCTGTGCCTTTTATCCTCCCTGTGCCTCTTACCCAACCTGTGCCTTTTATCCCCCCTGTGCCTCTTAACCCACCTGTGCCTTTTATCCTCCCTGTGCCTCTTACCCCGCCTGTGCCTCTTATCCCGCCTGTGCCTCTTATCCCCCCTGTGCCTCTTATCCCCCCTGTGCCTCTTACCCCGCCTGTACCTCTTAGCCCCCTGTGCCTTTTATCCTCCCTGAGCCTCTTACCCCGCCTGTGCCTCTTAGCCCCCTGTGCCTTTTATCCTCCCTGAGCCTCTTACCCCGCCTGTACCTCTTAGCCCCCTGTGCCTCTCACCCCCCCGTGCCTCTTATCCCCCCTGTGCCTCTTATCCCCCCTGTGCCTCTTATCCCCCCTGTGCCTCTTATCCCCCCTGTGCCTCTTATCCCCCCTGTGCCTCTTATCCTTCCTGTGCCTCTTATCCTTCCTGTGCCTCTTATCTCCCCTGTGCCTCTTAGCCCCCTGTGCCTTTTATCCTCCCTGAGCCTCTTACCCCGCCTGTACCTCTTAGCCCCCTGTGCCTCTTATCCCCCCTGTGCCTCTTATCCCCCCTGTGCCTCTTATCCCCCCTGTGCCTCTTATCCCCCCTGTGCCTCTTATCCCCCCTGTGCCTCTTACCCCGCCTGTGCCTCTTACCCCGCCTGTGCCTCTTATCCCGCCTGTGCCTCTTATCCCGCCTGTGCCTCTTTTCCCGCCTGTGCCTCTTATCCCCCCTGTGCCTTTTATCCCACCTGTGCCTCTTACCCCACCTTTGCCTTTTATCCTCCCTGAGCCTCTTATCCCGCCTGTGCCTCTTACCCCGCCTGTGCCTCTTATCCCCACTGTGTCTCTTATCACCCCTGTGCCTCTTATCCCCACTGTGTCTCTTATCCCCACTGTGCCTCTTATCCCCACTGTGCCTCTTATCCCCCCTGTGCCTCTTATCCCCCCTGTGCCTCTTACCCCGCCTGTGCCTCTTACCCCGCCTGTGCCTCTTATCCCCCCTGTGCCATTTATCCCCCCTGTGCCATTTATCCCCCCTGTGCCATTTATCCCCCCTGTGCCATTTATCCCCCCTGTGCCATTTATCCCCCCTGTGCCTCTTAACCCACCTGTGCCTTTTATCCTCCCTGTGCCTTTTATCCTCCCTGAGCCTCTTACCCCGCCTGTGCCTCTTAGCCCGCCTGTGCCTCTTATCCTTCCTGTGCCTCTTATCCTTCCTGTGCCTCTTATCCTTCCTGTGCCTCTTATCCTTCCTGTGCCTCTTATCCTTCCTGTGCCTCTTATCCTTCCTGTGCCTCTTATCCCCCCTGTGCCTTTTAGCCCACCTGTGCCTCTTAACCCACCTGTGCCTTTTATCCCACCTGTGCCTTTTATCCTCCCTGAGCCTCTTATCCCCCCTGTGCCTCTTATCCTCCCCTGTGCCTCTTATCCTCCCCTGTGCCTCTTAACCCACCTGTGCCTTTTATCCCACCTGTGCCTTTTATCCTCCCTGAGCCTCTTATCCCCCCTGTGCCTCTTATCCTCCCCTGTGCCTCTTATCCTCCCCTGTGCCTCTTAGCCCCCTGTGCCTTTTATCCTCCCTGAGCCTCTTACCCCGCCTGTACCTCTTAGCCCCCTGTGCCTCTTATCCCCCCTGTGCCTCTTATCCCCCCTGTGCCTCTTATCCCCCCTGTGCCTCTTATCCCCCCTGTGCCTCTTATCCCCCCTGTGCCTCTTACCCCGCCTGTGCCTCTTATCCCGCCTGTGCCTCTTATCCCGCCTGTGCCTCTTTTCCCGCCTGTGCCTCTTTTCCCGCCTGTGCCTCTTATCCCCCCTGTGCCTTTTATCCCACCTGTGCCTCTTACCCCACCTTTGCCTTTTATCCTCCCTGAGCCTCTTATCCCCACTGTGTCTCTTATCCCCACTGTGTCTCTTATCACCCCTGTGCCTCTTATCCCCACTGTGCCTCTTATCCCCACTGTGCCTCTTATCCCCACTGTGCCTCTTATCCCCACTGTGCCTCTTATCCCGCCTGTGCCTCTTATCCCGCCTGTGCCTCTTATCCCCCCTGTGCCTCTTATCCCCCCTGTGCCTCTTACCCCGCCTGTGCCTCTTATCCCCCCTGTGCCATTTATCCCCTGTGCCTTTTATCCCCCCTGTGCCTTTTATCCCCCCTGTGCCTTTTATCCCCCCTGTGCCTCTTAACCCACCTGTGCCTTTTATCCTCCCTGTGCCTCTTACCCAACCTGTGCCTTTTATCCCCCCTGTGCCTCTTAACCCACCTGTGCCTTTTATCCTCCCTGTGCCTCTTACCCCGCCTGTGCCTCTTATCCCGCCTGTGCCTCTTATCCCGCCTGTGCCTCTTATCCCCCCTGTGCCTCTTATCCCCCCTGTGCCTCTTACCCCGCCTGTACCTCTTAGCCCCCTGTGCCTTTTATCCTCCCTGAGCCTCTTACCCCGCCTGTACCTCTTAGCCCCCCTGAGCCTTTTATCCCACCTGTGCCTCTTATCCCTACTGTGTCTCTTATCCCCACTGTGTCTCTTATCCCCACTGTGCCTCTTATCCCCACTGTGCCTCTTATCCCCCCTGTGCCTCTTATCCCTACTGTGTCTCTTATCCCCACTGTGCCTCTTATCCCCCCTGTGCCTCTTATCCCTACTGTGCCTCTTATCCCCACTGTGTCTCTTATCCCTACTGTGTCTCTTATCCCCACTGTGTCTCTTATCCCCACTGTGTCTCTTATCCCCACTGTGTCTCTTATCCCCACTGTGCCTCTTATCCCCCCTGTGCCTCTTATCCCCCCTGTGCCTCTTATCCCCCCTGTGCCTCTTATCCCCACTGTGTCTCTTATCCCCACTGTGCCTCTTATCCCCACTGTGCCTCTTATCCCCCCTGTGCCTCTTATCCCCCCTGTGCCTCTTATCCCCCCTGTGCCTCTTACCCCCCCTGTGCCTCTTATCCCCACTGTGTCTCTTATCCCCACTGTGCCTCTTATCCCCACTGTGTCTCTTATCCCCCTTGTGCCTCTTATCCCCCCTGTGCCTCTTATCCCCACTGTGCCTCTTATCCCCACTGTGCCTCTTATCCCTACTGTGTCTCTTATCCCCACTGTGCCTCTTATCCCCCCTGTGCCTCTTATCCCTACTGTGTCTCTTATCCCCACTGTGCCTCTTATCCCTACTGTGCCTCTTATCCCCCCTGTGCCTCTTATCCCCCCTGTGCCTCTTATCGTCCCCGTGCCTCTTAGCCCTTGTCATATTATCCTCCCTGTGCCTCTTATTCCCCCCTGTGCCTCTTACCCCCCTGTCCTTGCATCCCCCCTGTGCCTCTTACCCCCCTGTCCTTGCATCCCCCCTGTGCCTCTTATTCCCCCCTGTGCCTCTTATCCCCCCCTGAGCCTCTTACCCCCCTGTGACCTTTTATCCCCCCCTGAGCCTCTTACCCCCCCTGTGCCTCTTACCCCCCTGTGCCTCTTACCCCCCTGTGCCTCTTACCCCCCTGTGCCTCTTACCCCCCTTTGCTGGAATGTTTATGCTGCATCATTATCATTTAATTAAAAGCTTTAAATTAGGTATATTTTCCCATAGAGGTTAATGGCTTCTTAATTATAACATGTGATACGCAGTTATTCTAATTGTTGGACTACGAGACGTCGTCACGCTTTTCGTGGTGCATACGACTTAGCACCTTAACGCCTCGCCTAACACGCACAGCACTTGGTCAAAGTTAATGGCCGAACCGCGAAAAACAAAATACACGAAAAACACAAAAAATAAAACAACAACAAAAACATCACTCACAGCACGGGGGGGGGGCAGCCAGGACGTCTTGAAGTGAGGTGGAACACAAATTTAAGTCGATTTTAAAGAGTTTCGGCACTCGAAAATCGGCTAAACGAGAAAAAAAATGGCGGCCGTAAAAATGAAAACAAGGCTACACCACCCTGGACTGTGCAACACACCGCCAACCGCGTATCACTTTCACCCAAGAACGTACGAGGTACAAAATACACTACTACAGAGGACGCCATACTCGCGAATCGCGTAGAACATACGCAAACAACTCTACTTTACACTCTGAACTTGCACATCACAACATTACGCATCTACAGTAGCGCTTTACACAAATAAACCAATGGTTTGCCCTCGCGCACGCAGCCTATTACTAATGCACAGTTGGGACATTCATAAAACTATCTCTTCCCACTGGACATTATATGCTGCGGGTAATGAAAAAAGATTGTTAGCTCTTCAGCCTATTCATTGCTGGATATATTAATTACAATTAGATAAAGTAGATTAATTTATTAAGTAACTAATTCATTGATTATAATTGATAAAAATCATAATTTCTTCGTGTTTTCTGCCATACATGTTGCCACCTTCTCCATAGACTGTATATTATGAGCCTCCTAATATAAAGAGCCACCAAACTGCGCTGCGCCATCATGTAGAGCCGCTAAAATCAAACAGGAAAGGTGTAAATACTAAATCAGCAGCTGAACCATAAAAGCTTCAGTTTAATGTGATCTGAGGCTGATTCCATTGGGTCTTTATGCTTTATGTTGTTCAGTCATGTCCGACTCTCCGTGACCTCATGGACCATAACACACCAGGCACATCTTTATGTCCATGGTCATGCTAATCCACTTGGTATTCATGGCAGAGATACTGGTGTGAATTGCCAGTTCCTTCTCCAGTGGGCCACAGCTTTTGTTATTCCTAGGTGGTCTCCCATCCAAATACTGACTAGGAAACAGTGAAATATTTATCAATATAAAAAAAATGTGCAGATAGAAGCTCCTCTGCATTCAAAGTCACCCCCACCTCAGGAAGTGGATCAGCAGAAACCAACATGGTGGATTCCACTGCAGATATATTTTACATTAGTGAAAATAGACAGGATAAATAGTAAAGTATCAAATTAGGAAATAAAAAAGTATTTTGGTATTTTGTCAAATCTGCTCAAAACTATATAAAAACTAGAATATTGCCCGTCAAAAAATGACGCCAATGAAATTGTAAGTGAGCGAATGCTGTTTGGTTCATGGTAATAAAATAAATAATACATTAATAAATGAATATACTTTATCTATTTGTAAGTAATATATGCAGGAAGCTTTGTGCTGAAGAGCTGACAATCTGTTTTCATGTTCCTGCAGCATACACTGTAGGTTTTCAGTGCTGCTGTGTAAGTGTCAGCAATGTGTGTAGTGTAAATAGGCTGCGTGCGCAAGGGGAAGCCGGTAGTGTAGCTGGGAACTTCCGCATTGTGTAAGTTAGTGTTGTAAAATGGCGGCGATTGTGTATGCGGTACGCGGGTGTGGATCATTTAGCGTCCTTGGTAATGGTGTATGTTGTACCTTGTACGGGTTTTCTGAAAATGCGTATGTGCTTGGTGGTGTTTTGCGTCTTTAGGGTCCTGCAGCCTCATTTTCGGGTTTTTTCGGTGGCCATTTTTTCTCTTGCTTAGGGGATTTTCGTGTCTCTAAACTCTGGAATTTGGACTTAAATTGAGGTGTAACTTCACTTGCAGAGGTCCTCGGTGCCCCCCTTGGTGTGGGGATGTTTTTTTATGTATATTTTGGGTGTTTTTATTGTGTTTCTAATGTTTTCAGGTTCGCGCGGGTCGGTCGTTAAAGTCGTATTTTTGCGAGGTCGTAATGTTTTTTTTTCTAAGTCCCGCGTCTCGTATTTGTTTGCCATAAGACCGTAAATGTTGCGAGGTCCGCAGTTGCTGGCAAGGAGCGCCTATACGAGCCCGCAGCGTTAGCAACAACTATATATGTGATGATTATTGTGATATTTTTCTCATAACTCATATTTTATATAAATCTATTTTACTTATCATCTTAATCACAGAAATAAACCTATGTGATTCTGTCATTATTATCATTAGTAATAATAATCACATAGTGCTGGCAACACCCATGATGTCATACTTAGATAAGGGCAGCAGCGCCACCTTGTGGTGACAATCAAGCACAGCAGCAACAAAACTTTACCAATATCTCATTTTATTAGGAAATTCTTCTGCTTTCTGAGTAAAAAATATCCAACAAAAGTTACACAAAGTTGGTACAAAATGATGTTTTTTTTACTATTTTATGCGGGTTGAACCCATCACCTGCTAGTGGGCCCAGCCACAGACTGCAGAGCTGGGAAACCAGGGGTTAAAGTGGGCGTATGAACAAAAATGTCATTTGTTTGTGTTTTACAAATAAATGTTTAAAGGCACAGTACAGGCTCATCTACCATTGCCGTTTTCTTTTTCTTGCATAATTTTTATATACAATTTCCAAAAGATAATTAAATATATTTTAATGCAACAATCAATGCAAATAAAATAATAATATTAACAATCGTATGTCACCGGGGCAGAATAGTCTGAGCTAATCGCCTGTGGGGCAATTAAAGCTAATTGCCCCATAAACACTTTCCTGCTCACACCCTGGCCTGGCGGATATTTTCCGCTTCCTTGTAACCCCACAGTTGCCCAGCTCACTACATTACTTTATATTCCCATACACAGGGGCGGAGCTACCAGTGGTGCAATGCACTGGGGCCCTCCTCTAAGGGGGCAGTACATTCATTTTTTTTCTGTAGTGTAGGGCCCCACCCTGCTCACACACTTTACTATATCTATCACTAAGCTTTGCTCCGTCTCGCTTTATGATGGCAATGTCCCAGTAGATCCCACTCGGCCACCCGTGAAGCTTAGTGAATCTTGAACTACAGGACACGGACATATCCGCCCCCACCGATATATACAAGGACCCTCAACAAATGCACCCACCACACTCTAGGATTAATATTATATATTATGACATCATATGCAGAGTAACGTTACCTTCACTTTACTCCATCTACTAGCAGCCATGCCTGAGCTATTTAGTAGACCAGGCCCTTAATCAGTGGACTTTACCATCTGTGATAACAACAGAGATTTCAGAATGGGAGGGGCCGGCCAATCAGAATGTGCGGCTTATACAGTATGATATAATAATGCGGTTTGTTGTTGTTTATCGTTCAGTCGGATCCGACTCCCCGTGACCCTATGGACCACGGCATGCCAGGTACATCTGCCAGTTACCGCCCCTCTGAGCTCTCACAAGCTCAAATTAGGATAAACAAATGAATGGCAGACATGGCCCTGTAGACATCTCACCTGCCCATTCTATCTACCTTAGACCTCACTGCATCCGCCAGTTCCTAATTTCTTCCCATAATCCATCTGCCTTCTAACAACTTCTTGTCTTACACATTTTGTCCTTTAGTAGCACCTTATATTATCTGTAGTCTAATTACACACAGAAAACAGCAGATGAGATCCAACAAGGCGCATCTAGTCTGCTCATTCTCGCTACCTAAGCCTTATGCTTATCCCAGGCATGCTTATCTGATTGCCACCACTTCCACTGGAAGGCGGTTCCACTTACCTACTACCCCACTACTAATACATCTTCCTAGCTCTGCTCTACTAATAATATCATAATTAGGAACACGTGAGCGTCTGCATGACTCATACGTGTAATGTCCATACCAGTATCACTTACAGTATACTCCATATAACATGCTCTGCTGCTCTGTCTGTATATCCCATTCAGTCCTATATATGATAGGCTCCATCAATATAAATACACAGCGACAAGAACAGACATTTCTACATATTTGGGTTATTTGCTAATTCTACATATTATTGGATGTAATTAAAAGTAAATACAATAGGCCTCAGTCCTATGGGATCTAAGTGCTGACTATTAGTCCTATATCTCATATAGACCAATTAGTTCTGATGATATCCTTATACATGACCAGGTATCCTCCTCCCTGTATCTACCACCTCCCATTATTCTGTGGTGGACCCTGGTGCTTTGCACCTGTTGTACCAGCAGTAGCTCTGCCTCGGACTACTGAATGTTCTGCCCTTCAACTTCAAATCGTAACCACTAAAATAAAAGAAATGTGAGTTTAATTCTTAATAAAGGATATTGGATTGCAAAGAAAAACCTAAATGTTTAACTGTTGTATGCAGTGCCCCCGGCCTCGCTCTGAAGACCCTCGGGTGGGGGGGGGGGGGTCTAACCTCACAGGTATGGGAGGTCTCGTGAGACAGCCACGGAGGGGGTCACACAAAGCTAAAAAAAGGAAATATATCTGAAAAGTTATTTAATTTGCCACTTTTATCATTTTACTTCCAAGCTGTATAGAGGCTCAGAGTAATAAAGTAACAGGTGGAGGGGACCCGAATCTGCCCGATACGTGGAGGGGACCCGAATGGGAGGGGACCCAAGTCTGCCCGATACGTGGAGGGGACCCAAATGGGAGGGGACCCAAGTCTGCCCGATACGTGGAGGGGACCCAAATGGGAGGGGACCCAAGTCTGCCCGATACGTGGAGGGGACCCAAATCTGCCCAATACGTGGAGGGGACCCGAATCTGCCCAATACGTGGAGGGGACCCGAATCTGCCCGATACGTGGAGGGGACCCAAATCTGCCCGATACGTGGAGGGGACCCAAATCTGCCTGATACGTGGAGGGGACCCAAATGGGAGGGGACCCAAATCTGCCCGATACGTGGAGGGGACCCAAATCTGCCCGATACGTGGAGGGGACCCAAATCTGCCCGATACGTGGAGGGGACCCAAATCTGCCCGATACGTGGAGGGGACCCGAATCTGCCCGATACGTGGAGGGGACCCAAATCTGCCCGATACGTGGAGGGGACCCAAATCTGTCCGATACGTGGAGGGGACCCAAATCTGCCCGATACGTGGAGGGGACCCAAATCTGCCCGATACGTGGAGGGGACCCAAATGGGAGGGGACCCAAATTTGCCCGATACGTGGAGGGGACCCAAATCTGCCCGATACGTGGAGGGGACCCAAATCTGCCCGATACGTGGAGGGGACCCAAATCTGCCCGATACGTGGAGGGGACCCAAATCTGTCAGATACGTGGAGGGGACCCAAATCTGCCCGATACGTGGAGGGGACCCAAATCTGCCCGATACGTGGAGGGGACCCAAATGGGAGGGGACCCAAATTTGCCCGATACGTGGAGGGGACCCAAATCTGCCCGATACGTGGAGGGGACCCGAATCTGCCCGATACGTGGAGAGGACCCGAATCTGCCCGATACGTGGAGGGGACCCAAATCTGCCCGATACGTGGAGGGGACCCAAATCTGCCCGATACGTGGAGGGGACCCAAATCTGCCCGATACGTGGAGGGGACCCAAATCTGCCCGATACGTGGAGGGGACCCAAATCTGCCCGATACGTGGAGGGGTCACGAATATACCTGATACGTGGAGGGGTCACGAATGCAATAGAGATGAAACTTTGTATCAATGGTAGAAAATATATATTATCACCACAGTATCTGAGGGATCTGATAATATACTACACGTGGCACCGAGTAATATCCATTAGTATTCTGGGCCCTGAACCAACTTTATGTGAAAATATATATATAGAAAAATACTAGAATAGATCCTTTAAATGCTTTTTATGTTTATATGGAGCTGGAGGACACATCACCCTACAAATATGGGGCAGCAGTGACCCTATAAGTATGGGGCAGCAGTGACCCTATAAGTATGGGGCAGCAGTGACCCTATAAGTATGGGGCAGCAGTGACCCTACAAATATGGGGCAGCAGTGACCCTATAAATATGGGGCTGCACAAACCCTACAAATATGGGGCAGCAGTGACCCTATAAGTATGGGGCAGCAGTGACCCTATAAGTATGGGGCAGCAGTGACCCTATAAGTATGGGGCAGAAGTGACCCTATAAATATGGGGCTGCACAAACCCTATAAATATGGGGCGGCAGTGACCCTATAAATATGGAAACGGTAAAAATTAGGAAACGGTCAAAATTTCAAATAATGCGCCAGAGACACAGACACAATCCTACACACCAAGGAATTTCCTGCTGGGTATTTTTGTCTCGCTCCTTCCTGTCTGGTGTCTCAGGGTGCGATAACCTCCTGTCCCTGCACTTGTTATCTGTTGTGTAGAGTAGGAGCGAGTACCACACCCTGCAGTGGTAATACAGAAGGGGAATTACACAAGGGGACAGATTTATGGGGTTTTATAGGGTCACCCAGTGCTCTATGGAGCTTTATATGGTCACCCAGTTCTCTAGCAAGCTTTATAGGGTCACCCAGTGCTCTATGGGGTTTTATAGGGACACCCACTGCTCTATGGGGTTTTATAGGGTCACCCAGTGCTCTATGGAGCTTTATATGGTCACCCAGTTCTCTAGCAAGCTTTATAGGGTCACCCAGTGCTCTATGGGGTTTTATAGGGACACCCACTGCTCTATGGGGTTTTATAGGGTCACCCAGTGCTCTATGGGGTTTTATAGGGACACCCACTGCTCTATGGGGTTTTAAAGGGTCACCCACTGCTCTATGGGGTTTTATAGGGTCACCCAGTGCTCTATGGGGTTTTATAGGGTCACCCAGTGCTCTATGGGGTTTTATAGGGTCACCCAGTGCTCTATGGGGTTTTATAGGGTCACCCGGTGCTCTATGGGGTTTTATAGGGACACCCACTGCTCTATGGGGTTTTATAGGGTCACCCAGTGCTCTATGGGGTTTTATAGGGTCACCCAGTGCTCTATGGGGTTTTATAGGGTCACCCGGTGCTCTATGGGGTTTTATAGGGACACCCACTGCTCTATGGGGTTTTATAGGGTCACCCAGTGCTCTATGGGGTTTTATAGGGTCACCCAGTGCAGGTGAAGCTGGGCTCTTTAGAAACATGCTGGGTATCCTGAGGGTGCTGGGAATCCACAACTTATATACCAATTACACAGCAGGTAATGTAACACAAGACCCCCGCCCACTTACAAGACCCCCGCCCACTTACAAGACCCCCGCCCACTTACAAGACCCCCGCCTACTTACAAGACCCCCGCCCACTTACAAGACCCCCGCCCACTTACAAGACCCCCGCCTACTTACAAGACCCCCGCCCACTTACAAGACCCCCGCCCACTTACAAGACCCCCGCCCACTTACAAGACACTTGGTTTACTTACTTTGTATAATAAGCTGTATTTACATTAACACAACAGGCAGAATGATGAGGTCCCCTATTACACAAATCCCTTACTAATGTCTAGTAGGGGCCCAGAGCCTCACCCACCACCATCACTTCTGACCCCACCTAGGGTTTGTGCTAATGTATAGGGTAGGTTGTTCTCTATCACTTCTATATTTCACAACTGCTACATACAAATATGTAATCACCAATTAACCCTCTACCTGCCAAGTCATTGTTTCTCCCTTTTATTTCCTTCACCCTTTGTATCATTACTCTGTTAGTCTTTAAGCTTGCCAACTCTCAGTCTTGCAAAGCATTTTGTATAAAAGCCTCATGTGTATAATTGTTAGCTCAAGGGCCAGGTCGTTAACTCCTTCTGTATCAGTTTGTCAAATGACATATTATCATACCCGTGTTGTACTGCACCCCAGCGCTACGGGATATGCTTATATATAAATAAGAGATAATAATAATAATAATAATAATGATGGTTATTTCCTATGAGAAACCCATGTAATAACTTGTTAAATCTCTCCCATATATTCTAACTAGAGATACTAACCAATCAGCATCTAGTGCTCCCGGGTGCTACTATACTCCCTATATCTCCTACTCCTATAAGTGCTCTATATGTGACACCTTATATTAAAGGTTATATTTTAATACTGTTTGAATTTTCCTAAAAAGTGATCTTAATTTTACTGAAGTCTTTTTCAGGGCATCTAAGCATCATTTTATTTACAAGTGTTTAAAAACTCGCCGAAATCTTCCAAACAGTCCCTGCAAAGCTCTGCACCCAGCAGCTCATACACACTGTGTTTCTATTGGTACTAGATGTAACAGCCAATGAAAGACTATTTATCAACAACTTGTTTTGAAATGCTGCTGAGAGTCTGATTGGTTAGTATATATAGTACTACAGGGGCACCTACATGGTGGAGCTTTGCAGGGACTGTTTGGAAGGATTGAGTGAGTAAAAACAGAACTTTTAAGAACTTGTTAATAAAATAATGTTTAATTATGCAAACAAACAATTTGTTGTTTATTTAGTCATTCAGTTGTGTCCGACTCATAACCATATGGACTGCAGAATGCCGGGCACCACTGATCTCCATCAAGCTCATGCTCAGTGCTTCAATTACTTCATCTAAACATCCACTTAGGTAGATTATTACAATATTAAACACAGGGAACCCTCCATATCCCTATTACACATTACAGAATATTCCATTTATTAAGTGCGTAGACCTCAGACCCAGCAACCCTAGAGTAACAGGACAGGGGGCCATGTACATCAGGGTCAGAGGTCACTGGGCATTCACTGAATGCAAGTATAATATCTAAAGTACACTATACATGTGGTAATGGAGCGTTACCCACTGGCGTTGTGCACGTGGTTCTTGTGAGCGTGCGCCGCCCTAATGTGCGAGCTGTACTCATTTATCAAAACAGTTGCGTTCTTCAACATCTCATAAAACATGGACATGGTCTTCTGGTAAAGTTCTCTGTTCAGGACAAAGGATCGGAAAAGGTTGAGAGGTTCTGCAAAGCGGAACTCATCGGGAATGTTTACAGACTGCGGCAGTTTGGAATTTCCAACCATAAAGTGGGGCAGCTTCTTCTCCAGAAGACATTTTTCCAAAAACTTGAACATGTCTCGCAACCTCTCCTCCAGCATCAAGTTGTCCCAATCTGAGACGGGCCGTGTGAGCAGAAGATGTAGAAGCACCGTCTTCAGGTGATAACTGGTCAGACCACTTGGTCCGGTTATGTGAAACTGTTTGGAATGGAGGAAGCTCATTATTTGCAGGCAGCTGAGATGGCATGAGTTGTCTGGAAGATTCTTGGCAACATTCTTGAGGAACCTCCTCTCGTACACAGCAAAGGAAAGTATCCAGATTGTGGAGGAGGAGACACTTGAGTTGGGAACATGTGACATGAAATACAGGTCGGAGTCTTCATACTGAACCACTGGGGTGATATTAAAATGAATCACCTTCCCAGACTTGAACTTCACTCTCAGGGCACCTGGAGAGTCCAAGTGGCTGAAGGAAAGGTCAAACTCATATTTGTGTGAGATCTTAGTCCAGGCTTTGGTTACTGCAGTTTGGAACCATTTCATCACCTGGTCTGTATCCAGAATATTTGTGTCCTTGGAACATAATAAATCCACCTTGGTGTTAATCTTAGTTTTGTTTGTTGGGTTGTGAAGGAGACATAACATGTCTTCTCCAAGCTTGGTCTTGTCACAAACACAACCCGCTGGTTCATCATCAGGCCCAGATACTCGAATGATTCCATAGCCTGGTGGGATACAGTGGTCAGTAACCCAAGGTTGGTACCTGAACTGATAAGGTTCTGGTGGAGCAAAAGGTACAATCAAGTCGCAGACTAAGGGCTTGTTCACTCTCCAGTTTTCATACATACTTCCAACGCACACGCTATCTTCAACCTCCATATCAGCATCTCGATTGCAAACACTTCTTAAAGCCTCAAGCACATCATCTGCAAAGCCTTCAACAAACTCTCGAGTCCTGGCGGCATCATGGGTAGCCACTCGAATGTATTGGTCAGAAAAAAGAGCCAACACGGCCTTATTAGGAAGAGACACCCCTTGGCAGTTGTTCCCAAGGAACTGCAAGTCATCTTCTTCTTTGCTCGGTTCCTGGGTATTCCCATCCTGGAAATCTTGCCTCCATAGTTCAATCATCAGAAATATGACCATTGACATTGTACTCCAGAAATCCCAGAGTGGGTCGTCTTGCATCGTTTCCGGTTCCGCATTGGCCGCCTCTTCTTTCTTGGCGTCCTCATGTGACATGAGCTCTTCCAGTTGCATCTGATTGGCTTTGAGGTTCTCCTCGTACTCTCTCATTTTTTGTATGATCGTCTCGTCTGACTCAGGAAGATTTACGTCCTCGTTTGGGAAGAGTAGGGGGTGATTGACAATGGCCGTGACCACCACCAGGAACACCTTGAATATCCCGGCTTGCATGGTGATCCTGAACAGATAGGAAACACGTTATTAGCAACACAGCCTGAGAAAGTAGCGCCCGCCCACACACAGGTGCAAACCATTACCTCACCAGTTAGACAACTTTCCCTTTCGGGAATTAGCTCCTGACAAGACACCTCTCCCTCGGTCACAAGGTTTCTAACATAAATTACATTAATTAGCTCTCTATCGTTACAAAATATATCGACAGGAAGAATGGTTGATCTACAGCAGATATAGGTTAGTTTGGTCCTGGAGAGCCACACACAGGCCAGGATTTGAGGATATCCCTGCCACATACAAGCGAGACGAGCACTTCTTCAGTCATCCTGATTGATTCATCTGTGCACAGAAAGGAAATCCTCAAATCCCGGCCAGTTTGTGGCTCTCCAGGACCGAGCTTGCCTAACCCTGGTCTACAGCCAATAAAACGAACGATCGGCTCCATCTCCAACCAATCAGCTCCGTGCCCAGCATATACACACACATATATATATATTAATGTCCATCTAGTCTCTTAAAGGGCCACTGTAATGCTCCAGATTTCATGATGTTTAAAGGGATATGGAAGGTTCCTTTGTGTTACTAGGTATATAATATCCCTGTGTATTTATTTACTTTTATGTACTTTATTTTATTAAGAAGTGCTTATAAGCTCTGTTTTTTTTGCCTAAAATCAGACAAATAGTCCCTGTATGGGTCTGCCCACCGCAGCGTATGCAGACACAGACTCTGTAGAGCTGAATGTGCAGTGTAGTGTTCTAGCATATCAGGAACCACAATAGCAGAATGATACTGATTGGTTAGTATGAGACACAGCATAGCAAGAGTCTTCATTGGCTGCAGAGGTCACAGAACAGCCTGGGAAATTCCAAGATATCTTTATTAGGGATCACAGATGGGACAGAACCATTTTATCTCAGAGATAGAGAGGTGAAGCGGTGTATTGTTTGCACGGCTTGGGGGATTACTCACTAAGCTGCGCCGAGCTTCACTCTCACATTATGGGTTAAATCTCAGCACGCTATAGAGGATGAGCCCCAATCCCTACGCTGCGCTCACACTCAGGAAGGCAGCTGCACAGACACACCCTTTATTTCCTTTGTGTTACCAACACAACAGCGGCTCCAGGAAGGGCGATGGAGGGCGAGGCTTGGGACATCGCCCGCCCCTCGTACGGCAGGCTGCGTCTGGAGCAGTCATAACCAGACATTTACCCCAACACTATATGACTTAAAAGAGACTCTGTCACCTCAATATCAAGTTGTTTTTATGTTATTCCTAAAGAGTGTGAAATCCTAGCTATATATTGTGTTATCCATTTATTTCTAAACTGGATCAATCCTCGGAAATTCCATGTTATTGTTGTTGCATTTATATGCAAATTATATGTTATACATATCAATTAGCTGCTTTGATGTGCTAATTAGGACTAAAGTCTGCTTGTCTGTCTCTGTAGTGACCAAAATAAAGACCCTCTATGTTATTTGGCTGTTAGACAAGCCGACTGTGATCTTAATTAGCACATCAAAGCATCTAATTAATATGTATAACAAATCATTTGCATATAAATGCAACAACTACAACAACATGGAATTTCCTGGGACTGATTCACTTTAGATGTATAACAAAACAGAGAGAACGTTTTTATCCTCTTTTAGAATAAAACAACAACTTGATTTTGGGGTGACAGCGTCTCTTTAAATCTGTTTGTGATGACATCCTCTGTCCATTAATGGGGAGCATTAAAGGGCTGAGGATCCTTTTAAAGGGCCACTGTAGTCTGAGAAAACATCACATACTTGTAAGGAACTACATAATCAGCTGATGCGGTGCCATGGAGGATAACAGCTGGGCCCACCAGGCTGCCTGTAGCTTGAGTGGGAGGGTTATCCAGTTGGGGTTTACTCCTATTACCAAGTTATAATAAGAAGAGTCAGTTTGTGAATCCAATAAACACAACAAAGCAGCTAATTAGTATTTGGTAGCCAAGTATGAATATGAATGTAGCACAAACAGTACTTTAAGGGACAATTTACTTTAGAAATAAATGGCTAATACAATGTATTGTTCATTAAGAATAACGTAAAAATAAGAGATTACTATGTATTTGTATAATTACACAAAACATTATAATGTATGTATATATATGGATTCAAGTAGGGGGTGAGAGGATGTGTCAGTATATAATAATAATAATAATAATAATAATAATAATAATAATAATAATATGATACGTTACTAAGAATAAGAACAGAAAGTGACGCATTTGCCGCTACTGTAACACACAATACACATATTATTTATTTTAGTAAATGAAAGAAAGAGATAGATAGAAAGATAGAAAGATGAGGATTCTTCATAAGGTTACATATAAATAAATGCAGTGAAGGCCCCATTATAAAGTAAATAAGGATCTAACATGGTACGACTGCCATTGGCATCTGATTTCATAATATAATTGCACCAAATTAACTTTATTATAAATATTGTATTTTATACAAACCCCCAGAGATACGAAGACATCGACACCCCCTGACATGCACATAAGGCTGGGATGGATCTCCATCATTATTCCAGCCGATTGTAAGCTCTTCTGTCCCAATATTATATTACATAAATGCGTCACTGAGGCTCTGCTGAACGCGGTATTTTTCTAAGTTAAGTTTAAGCGAAATACTTCTCTTACAGTACAATAATCATTATTAGATACTAATTGTAGTAATTAATTAGGTCCCACAGTATGTTAATTAGTGACACCACGGGACTGTATGATGAACCGAATGATACATTATTATTATTGTAGAAAACTAATGTAACAGTGATCTAGTAATTAACTCAGAAAAAAAGGGTATGTATAGTATTATTTGTCTTAGAAACATAATATATAAATAATTGGTAAAGTCATTCACGGACTAAATAGATTTATAGAAGTCGTAATGTTTAAATAAAATGAAAAAATTCTATGAAAAACACATTTATCAGAAATAACATATATATATATATATATATATATATATATATATATATATATATATATATATATACACACACACACACACATATATACATATACATACTATATTATATGCTCAGACATGACCCAACCACTGGACTGTAATTCTCCAAGACATATAATATTATTGCAGCGTTTACTAAGCAAAGAACCCAAGACACCTTCCAGGGATTATTCCAGACGTCTCTTATGTTATTACGGGATCCAGTCATTATTTATATATATTTATTACTTTCCATTTTGCTAAAATAAAGTGAAATATGTAATTGTGTCTTAATCCAAGGTAACAATATCTAAGATTCCTCTAAGGAGCGCGGGCTCTTACCTGGCTCTGTGATCCAGCCCCAGGAACATGTCACATTACTCAGAGGATCCCAACTTGTTCACCCCAATACCGCAATTATCAGGGTGGGGCCCCGTCACCTCCACCCAGATAAACACAACCATCATCCCCTCCACTGCTGCAGGGGCCAACTCAACACACGGTGCCTCCACCCTGGGATTAACCCCTGCAGTGCTGCTGAACACATAGGGATCTATATGCGGAGCGTCCTCCAGTTCCAGCCAGATTGCACCAATAGGAAGCAGCTGGGTGTGCAGTTTTTGCAATAGAAGATGCAATATGGAGATTCACTTTTTTTTTGCAAGACCAATTTGGCAGCCCCCTACAGGTGAGCGGAGGAATATTTAAAAAAAAAATATAATAAATCAGAAGTTATTATAATTGGACTAAAATGGCTTTTATTAAGCAATTTATAGATTTAAAGGGCCATAACATTACCACTATAGTTTTCCTTTACTCTCTATAGGCTTTTAAAGGCACATGGAAGATTCCTGGTTTTTTATATTAAAATATTTTAAATGAAAGGTAAATTTACCTAAGTGTTTATTTGCATATTTAAACTTTATTTTATTAACAAGTGCTTAAAAGCGCTGTTTTTTTCTCACGGACACCTTCCAAACAGTCCCTGCAAAGTTCCGCCCCATGCAGCTCATTGATTCAATGTGTCTATAGTACTAGAAGTATTAGCCAATCACAGACTGTATTAGCAGTATGATGTACTAACGGCGAGCTCCTACTGAAATAAATATATGATAACTTGCTTGGAAAATACATTGTATTGCTGCCTGAAGTCATTTTATTGATAATTTGTTACTTCCTATAAATTAGCAAATTCTGTAAATATTTTCATTGCAGATGCTGGAAACGGAACCAAGAAAAACGGCAACACGAGAAGAATGGAAATATGTAATATAGTGTTATAGGTCAGAGCCACACACAGGCCAGGATTTGAGGATATCCCAGCTGCGCAATCACTTCTTCAGTCATCGTGATTGAAATCCTTAAATCCTGGCCTGTATGGGGCTCTCCAGGAGGGGCAGGTTTCTGGCCTCTTACATAATGTCCTGGCGTTTGCGACATACCGAGGCTCCTCACAGTCATTGCGCAAGATTCATCTTAAATTATCAGACTCATATTTACAGTAGGCTGCATTGAAAGACCCGGCAAGACTTATTTTTATGAATTAAAATATGTATAATAACCTTTAATATATTAGAAGTTATATGCAACTGCACAGTAGTGGGAGCCGCCATTGTTATAATTGCTTATCTGCTTCTACAAGTGACTGTAGATAATGATTTAGTTTGTACTACTGAAATATGTGTGGAAAGCTCTCTCACCCTCCTGTACCTCACCCAAACCCTTTAGACTGGAAGTTTGCGGGTTTTCAATCCCACAAGGTGATTTGGGGAAAGCTCTATGGACTCGGGGTTCTAAGCTCAAAGACAGGGCCCTCCATCTTTTTCAAAGTGTTAATATTGCTATTGGTTTATGCCTTGATCGTAACCCGTGTATAGCGCTATCAAATATATTGGCACTTACAAATAAACAATAATAATAATTCCTCCAGCAGGACTGCAGGGGTTAACTTTCCTGCTCAGTTAATTAGCTGCACCTGGGCAGCCCCGATTTAAGCCTGCTCCTGGAGTATGGGGGCTATAGCTTATGGACTAATTGAAGTTTGTCTGACCTGGAGAAAGACACACAGTCAGACGGCAGCCTGTAGATTGTAACTGCTTAAAGCAGAGTGGAGACCTGGAAATCTGAAGAATACAAGTCAGTGATTGTTAAACTATTGGACTGTTTGTTTTGTCCCACCCAGGTTTAGCTGGATTAGAGCTGGTTACAGAGGACACGGTTTATCAGCTAAGTTTGGAATATTATTTTCATGGATTTGTTTAGGTTGTCATTATTGTATCCCTGGCTAAAAATTTAGTAAAAGTCTATCCAGCCTCCTGTATTGTGTCGTCCATCAAAGTGCCTGAAACACGGACACAAAACCGAAGGAGTCTGGGAACTGGTCACATGTGCCATTTCTTAGTGTTTCCAACAGAACTAAAGGAAATCTCATCCGTCTATGAATTCCCAGATGAGAGAACAGATATCAAAGTAGTGTCCTCCAGGACAGAATAATTGTATAAAATAATTCTACGAATATTACTCATTGTCAAGTTAACTTCTACAAAACAGCACAGTGTAAATATTTAAAGTCTCACATTTACAATATTCTCTTTTGAAGACGTCAAATAAAATAGGTTTTGAGCAATAGGAAGGGACAAAGTACAACCCCCCCCATTTAATTTCTTACTTATTACAGGGTTAGACTCATTGCGTCTGTGAGACCTCCCCTAGCAGCTCCTGCAAACAGGGAAGACGCCTCGGAAATAGAAATATAAAATAATCACTAAATATAGTTTTACTACAAAGTGCACAGGAAAACAATTCTGGAGACGCCTTTTATGCTCATTTAATACATTTGTTCCACAACCATTTTACTACATATTTCTTGCAAAACTTTCTGGGGGAGATTCACTAA
>CM050171.1:105851818-106056818 GCA_027410445.1 Discoglossus pictus
CCCCCTCACCCCCGACTCTCTTTCCCCTCACCCCCGACTCTCTTCCCCCCCTCACCCCCGACTCTCTTTCCCCCCCCCCTCAACCCCCGACTCTCTTTCCCCCCCCCCTCACCCTCTTTCCCCCCCCTCCACCTCACCCCGACTCTCTTTCCCCCCCCCCTCACCCCCGACTCTCTTTCCCCCCCCCCCCCGACTCTTCCCCCCCCCCCCTCACCCCCGACTCTCTTTCCCCCCCCCTCACCCCCGACTCTCTTCCCCCCCCCCTCAGCCCCCGACTCTCTTCCCCCCCCCTCAGCCCCGACTCTCTTCCCCCCCCCTCAGCCCCGACTCTCTTCCCCCCCCCTCCGCCCCGACTCTCTTCCCCCCCCCCTCAGCCCCGACTCTCTTCCCCCCCCTCAGCCCCGACTCTCTTCCCCCCCCTCAGCCCCGACTCTCTTCCCCCCCCCCCTCACCCCTGACTCTCTTCCCCCCCCCCTCACCCCTGACTCTCTTTCCCCCCCCCCACTACCTCCCCTCTGTTTCTTTCCACCCTCTATGCTCCAGTTTCCATTTACGGGTGTGAAACCATTTCCGGGCTTGGGAAATTTATCATTACGGCCACCAATTTATTCCTTCCATAGATGTTCTGAGAACTCCAAAAACGCCAATTAAATATAAAATTTGCTTGCAACCTGACCTACAGGCTCCTTGCCTCTCCATGTGTGCGAGGGTGTAAGTTAATTTTGTCATTAATTGGCATCTTTTAGCAGTCTCCCAACGGCTTCCCAAGTCACAGGCTTAAAAAAAATGGTGTCCGTTAAAGCCGTAATTTTTTTTGAAACCTGTATCTCGTAAGCTGTTTGGAGCCTTTCTATGTTATGGCCTCTCAAGAGCCTTTTGCCCCGTGAAGTCAATCATGTACGGGACTCACGATGAGCGCCGTAACTGTCTGGGCTCGAGATGAGCGCTTTCGGCGATCATTGCGCAAGCCCGTAACTTAACATAGCGTTACCAACAAACTCGCAATTACGACAACTATATATGGGCACACCGTCCATTGGGCGCCCCAGATGTGCGCGCCGTCGAAAGCGCAGACCAACAGCAGTGCACTTGACAAAAGGAAGCAGCAACACCAGCGCGTCCCACAGATCAGTGACAGTCACAGATAACTGACAGGTAAAGAGCTTGTGTAGGGATGTGTGGATGGGTTTGTGGATGGCCAGAGGATAGAAGTGTGGATGGGCAGGGGGATGGATGTGGGGATAGTTATGGGATGGAAGTGTATTTTCTATCAATATGAAAAACTGTATGGGTTACACCTACCTCCGCAGCCACTAATGGCTTGCAGATATATTTGGCTCGTCATACACATCCAACCCTTAACTATCCCCCTGCCCATCCACACATCTATCCCCTGGTCAACCACAAACCCATCCACACAGCCCCACTCACGCTCTTCACCTGTCAGTGATCTGTGACTGTCACTGATCTGTGGGACGCGATGGTGTTGCTGCTTCCTTATGTCAAGCGCACTGCTGTTGATCTGCACTTTTGACTGCGCGCACGTGTGGTGTTACAGAAGGGCGTAGATGAAAAATTCTAAAATTTCCAACTGTATAACCAATCCTTCTCACTTCTCCCATCCCTTTCTCAATGATGGATAAAGATGAGCATACCCCTCCGGTGTCAAGATCTCAGAAGTATTGAAGAAATAAATATATACAAAATGGAATCCTCTGAAAAAATTATGATTTTCTCTAAAATAATATTTTTATAGCCATAGTTTACACAGCTGCGTATATTGTTAGTTTGTTACACACTTCATAAACGTGCAGTATATCAAAAACAATATTTGTCCTTTAAGACACACTATTTACTTGTATTGTAATTGATTATTGTTGTTATTCCTGAGTATTTATGAAATGCTACCATTAAATGGACATGAAACACAATTCATTGTTTTTTCATGCATTTGAAAGAGCAGCTTTAAACATAACCCTGGCTGCGTTTTGCATTAGAAACAGTGGTGCATTTTGAAATATTTTCTTTTATAGTGAACAAATAAAAATGCACGTCTGACTCTTACATTTATATTACAGCTCACTGGCTGACAGGGGCAAGCCCCCAGATGAGAAACATTTCAGTCCGTTTTTCACTTTTGAATCATTTGAAGAAAAAACAAAAAAAAAGAAACAGAGAGGCACATATACCCTCCTTCAGGTGCAGCTAATTAAAAAAAAAATGCTTTCAGTGCACTTTAACTAATATATGTGAATATGCATATTTATAGAAAAAGCATCTTGAAGATAATGTATTATACACATTTCCCCAAGGAATACATTATCCAAATCTATGTTCTGTAAGGATGTACTTAGAGGATTACAGGGATTATTTTTAAAATTAAGATTCTTAGTTAGTCCCTTTGAGGAATGCTTTTGGAAGCCAATTTTAAATATGTCCCTCTTATAGTAATTGTTCATGAAATGATCTCCAGTATCTGATATAAGACTTTTACATGATTTATTACCACTACAATGACAGAGGCCATTTCTTGCACAAGAGGTCAAGTGAAGGATTCTTGTATATTGATAAAGAGGATTAAAAAGCAATAACAGCGAATCAAAACGGCATCGTTTGCTGGCGTAATACAGTTAATCCAGCAGGCTCATTAAAAGCATTTCAGGCTTCTTCCAAAACTCGTTCCCTGTAGCTGTATCTCATTATTCCAATCTATTTCTGGGCAGTTAAAATCTCTTGTAATTAAAACATGACCACGTCTGGTAATTTAAAGTCTGAAATGTTACAGTACATAATCTTATACAGCACGTAAATTACTTTCATTTTCTTTAGCCCTTGGAATGATCATCTGCAATTTTTGGGTTAAAAAAAAAATACAAATATCCGCCGTGAACAAAAAAACATTGCACAAAAACATTTAATGCACTCTTATGTTTCTGAAACATGTATTACAAACAGAGCAGAAAAAAAAACAAGTCTGGTTTTAGAGAAAACTATATTTAAAGGATACAATGAAAAAAACATATATTTGTTTGAAAACTAAGTCTGACACAGAGCATAATCCAAAAGGAAAAAGTCATTCAGCTAGTTTTTAGTCTTTGAAGGACCCTGGAGAGATCCATGATACATTGGTAGAAGTTGTGTGTATGAGAGGGATATTTATATTTATGGTGAGCTACTGTTGCAATGAATGATGCAAGGGGTCTGCTTCTAGGCCAGTGAGCGGGAAGGGGTGCGGTGTCTATTTCAATCTTATCCAATTATCTTTAAAATAGATATCTGCTCACTCCTTTCCCATCTCTCTCTACACTGATAGTCAAAGCAAACACCCATATGATCTAGCCTTACTAACTTAGCCTTGGAAAAAAAAAATGTAAAACCCCTCTCTCACACAGACACACACACACACAACCTTCACTACAGTGTTATGGATGTCTCCGGGGTCCAGAAAAATGCATTTTTATAAAAAAAAAAAAAATTTAAAAAAATAGCTTTATGACATTTTCCTTTCTAATTACCGTATATACTCGAGTATAAGCCAACCTGAGTATAAGCCTAGGCACCTATTTTACCACAAAATACTGGGAAAAAGGAGTGACTCGAGTATAAGCCGAGGGTGGGAAATGTGCTGCCCCCCATGTCCCTCTTGTGCTCCCCTCTTGTGTGCCCTTTTCTTGTGTCCCCCCTCTCTCTCCCCTGTGTCTCTTCTCCCTTCCCTGTGTCTCTTCCCCTCCGCAACCCCCCCTCCTCATTCTGAACCCCCCCATCCTCAACCTCAACCCCCATCCTCAACCTCAACCCCCATCCTCAACCCCCTTCCTCATCCTAACCTCAACCCCCTTCCTCATCCTAACCTCAACCCCCTTCCTCATCCTAACCTCAACCCCCTTCCTCATCCTAACCTCAACCCCCCCCCATCCTAACCTCAACCCCCCCCATCCTAACCTCAACCCCCCCCCATCCTAACCTCAACCCCCCCCATCCTAACCTCAACCCCCCCATCCTCATCCTAACCTCAACCCCCCCATCCTCATCCTAACCTCAACCCCCCCATCCTCATCCTAACCTCAACCCCCCCATCCTCATCCTAACCTCAACCCCCCCCATCCTCATCCTAACCTCAACCCCCCCATCCTCATCCTAACCTCCCCCCCATCCTCATCCTAACCTCCCCCCCATCCTCATCCTAACCTCCCCCCCATCCTCACCTCCCCCCCATCCTCATCCTAACCCCCCCATCCTCATCCTAACCCCCCCATCCTCATCCTAACCCCCCCATCCTCATCCTAACCCCCCCATCCTCATCCTCAAAACCCCTCCTTACTTTACCCCTTCTCATCCTAAACCCCTTTCCTCACTTTACCCCTCTAAATACCTCCCCCTCTTGACCCGGCCAATGCTAATGACGTGGCGTGCATGTGATGTCACGTCATTAGCATATGCCGACGCAGGAAGGAGCGTGGAGAAGCGGAGGAACAGCTGCAGATGGAGGTAAGTGAGGGGAAAGGGAGAGGTGGAGGTATTTAGAGAGGTAAAATGAGGAGGGGGGTTTGAGGATGAGGAGGGGGGTTTGAGGATGAGGAGGGGGGTTTGAGGATGAGGAGGGGAGGTTGAGGATGAGGAGGGGAGGTTGAGGATGAGGAGGGGGGGAGGGGTTGAGGATGAGGAGGGGTTGAGGATGAGGAGGGGGGGAGGGGTTGAGGATGAGGAGGGGGGGAGGGGTTGAGGATGAGGAGGGGGGGAGGGACTCTAGTATGAGCCGAGGGGGCCCTTTTTAGCCTTAAAAAAAAATGTCTGGAAAACTCGGCTTATACTCTAGTATATACAGTATGCACTTAGAATCAGGGTTCTTCAAACATGTTTTTTTCATATACAATGGTTTTAATTTCTAGTCTACAGACCACACATTTTTACACACAAAATAAATCTAAGTACTTTTTAAAACACGCTCTTCAGTGTCCCTTTAAGTACACAATATTTTGCAGATATTTTGTATTTCTTTAAATATAATTTTCAGCCGAAACCTGGATAAACATAAAAAAGAACGTCGTTTGCAAATGATTACATCTGGCACAGGCTGTTTCCAGTCTCTGCAGCTGCTCAGGTTTAGGACTATTTTTATACAGCTCCCAAAGGAAATGGTAGCAGATAGCAGGCAGCAGATAACAGGGACAAAACACTCAATGTGTTGGACAGGAGCAAATCGTTCTTGTTTCTATGACCCAGGTCATAGTTATTTGAGCTCCCAGGTTTCCGACAACAGCGTATTATTGTGCTTAAGAGATAGGATGGTTTTTCTATAATGGCCAATTTATATAGTCCACCTACCAAGAATTTGCAAACACTTTATTAGGAGCATATATAGCATAAATTCCCTTCTGGATCACTTCCTTTGTCGTGGTGAAGGGGCTTGTGTACCTAAATGAAGCTGTGAGCTATACCATATAGGGCCAACCAAGATGGGCAGGTCCTAGCAGAGCAGGCAAACAAATCGCGGTCCACTGGAGAAGGAAGGAACTGGCAACCCACTTCAGTATCTTTGCAAAGAAAATCATAAGGATAAGCACGACCAGAAACACAGACAGATGTGCCTGGGGTGCCATGTCCATATGGTCACCATGAGTTGGACACAACTGAATGATTTAACAAAAACAACATCAACAGCAGCATATATTCTTCCTCTACATTTGCATTCGCAGAGGTGGAGGCTCTACGGCGCCTCACAACCGCTTACAAACCACTACACAAGCGGGACTTGGAAAAAAAACAAACAAACATGCAATGACTAACTACGGACTTACACAAAACTATACCAGCCGCGGGACTTAGAAAAAATAAAATTGCGGACTTACACAAAAACAATTACGACCCGCGGGACTCACAAAAATACAACCTTAATGGACAACCCGTGCACAGCGCAAAACAATAAAAAAAAAACACAAATATACGCACAAAAATAAAATACAAACCTGGGGGGACATCCAGGACCTCTGCAACACTGCTTAAACCTCGAATTCGGTCAAATTTACAAAGTTTAGCCACTCGAAAATCTCCTAAGTGAGAGAAAAAATGGCTGCCGAAAAAAATGAAAACGAGGCTACACGACCCATAAAGCCGCTAAATACCACAAACCAAATACGGCTTTTACAAATACCCGTACGACCTACAACATACACCATTAGCGAGGACGCTAAATCATACAAACCTGCCTAACACATACACATTCGCCGCCATTTTACAACACTAACTTACAGAATGCAGAAGAACCCTGCTACACTAACGGGTTCCCCTCGCGCACGCAGCCTATTTACACAACACACATTGCTGACACTTCCACCTCAGCTCCACAACACTGCAAACCTATATTGTATGCTGCAAGAACATAAAAACAGATTGTCAGCTCTTCAGCACACTGCTGAAACGCAAAAGACATTCACTGTGCGCCTCACAAGGAGCGCCAACGCTGCTCATACCACACAAAATACACCAGGGGACAGCCTTGCAATAAGCGCAAAAAGCAGATCAGCGCCGACCTTACAATGACAGCAAAAGCGCCTCTGATAAAAAAAAAAAAAATACAACAACCAAGAGGCTTGCAATGAGCGCCGAGATCTCAGACCACTTAAAAAAATAATGTCTGTGCCAAACACCATTCCTTGACTTACAATTCTATTGCCGTCATTTTTTTGACGGGCAATTCGCTAGTAACAATAGAAGGCACATGTCCCATTTTTAGTAACGCTTATGTATGTAAAATCCCTTTTCATTTCACCAATTAGCCTCCTCTCTTCTCCCTCTGGTAAGCTTGTTTGTTTACTCCACAGCAGCAATTTCAGAGATCTGTAACTAACCTGACAACAAAAATACAACAGCCCAGGAAGTGTTTGCACATATTACTCACAACATGCCTTTTACGCCCTGACATCACAAAGTTAAATGAATGGGTATGAATTATTGTTCATTATGGGCCATAACGCTCATATTCGAAAAATGTAATAGCAGCCTCGACTCATCACTACCTTGTGTATATTAACCTGAATGCCTAAGAAGCGTGAATCAGTAAGAATTATACAGAACGAAAGGCAGAGACGTGGAAATAGAGCGGATTATAATTGGTATCCACAGAAATTGTAAGAGAATTAACTGGGTGACGGCCACGTAGAGGGTCACCTGATATAGGTCTAGAGCAATAAGAAGTAGCCCTCAAGAACTGGTAAGAAGAATTCATAGTTTTGTTTGAACATAGGTGTCAATTTAATCACCTGAGTACAATAGTGGTCAGTAAAAAGATATACTAAATATCTGTCCTATTGGCAGCTGAAGGCGCTCCTTGCCAGCAACTGCGGACCTCACAAAATTTACGGACTTACGACAAGTAAATACGAGTCGCGTTCGAACCCATTATGACCTTGCAAAAAAAAAAAAAGACCTTATCGGCCGAAACCAAAACATAAAAAAAAAAAAAAACACAATAAATACACACAACAAATACATAAAAAGCTTACATACAGCTAAGGGGGGCACCCAGGCCCTCGAAAACTGAAATTACACCTCAATTTCACTCGAAATTAAAGGAGTTCAGACACCTGAAAATCCACTAAGCAAGAGAAAAAATGGCCGCCAAAAAAAAACGAAAACGAGGCAACAGGACACTAAAGACGCAAAACACTACTAAACACCTAAGGATTTTCCTGAAAAAGACGTACGAGATCCGAAAACAGGGATGCATCCGGCGCGACCCGAAAAACATTAGAAACACAATAAATACACACAACATACACATACAAATCTTACCCACAGCAAGGGGGGGGGGGGGGGGCACCCAGGACCTCTGCAAATAAAGTTACACCTCGATTTAAGTCCAAATTAGAGTTTAGACACCCGAAAATCAACTAAGAGAGAGAAAAAATGGCCGCCGAACAAAACGAAAACGAGGCCTAAGAACCCTAAACATGCAAAACACCACCAAACACCTACGGATTTTCCGAAAAAGTCAAACGACATCCGAAAACAAGGACGCAAAATCAGCCACAGCCGCATACCACACATTAGGCGCCATTTTAGAACACTAACATACACAATCCGGAAGTACACAGCTACCCCAACGGATTTGCCTCGCACACGTACACTATTACACTGCACACATTCATGACGCTTACACAGCAGCTCCACAGCACTAATGCTGCAGCAACATGAAAACAGATTGCCAGCTCTTCAACACAATGCTTCCTGCATATATTACTTCACAATAGGTAAAGTATATTCATTTCTTATTTTATTAATTATTCATTGTCACTCCAAAAAAAAAACACCAACGCTGCTCATAGCACACAAACAACCAAGAGCCTCGCAATGAGTGCCGAAGGATCTTTAAACACTAACAAAATTCATTTCGCACACAAACAACATTACCTGCCTTACAATCTTATTGCCGTCATTTTATGACGGGCAAGTCGCTAGTTATACAGAAGATTTGGGTCATGGGCAATTAAAGAGTACAACCTACTGGTATAATACATTTAACAAAACCGATTAAATGAAATCACCATTGCATTCAAAAACCAATACAATACACTGTAGGAGCCCATCCGTGCCATCATGAAAATTACCTTGTCAAGCAAACTTCCACTGTGCGACTACACAAACTAGAGCAAAATGGCAGAATGGGTAACAGTCTTGGCCCTTCGGATTTGCTCCTTACAATGAATACTATAGGGTAAAAAAAAAAAAAACTGCAAGTAATTGGGAAGTTTGTAACAAAATTAACAATGTAAGCAGTTGAGTAAGCTGTAAAAAGAAAGTAATTTTTGAAGACTCTATAAAAGTAGAATGTGCCATCTTGTCTGGTTTGACCACTAACAGCTTGAAGTCTGAATGGTGTGCTTATCTTTATCAGTGCAAGGATGGTGTGGGAAGAGGGATAGGAGCTCAGATTTTTTTTTTTAAATAATTGGATCTTTTGGAATTTGACACCCATCCCTTCAAACACATAAGCCAGCAGCTTGCAAGTACAACAAAGCCTGTTCTTAGGTTAGCACTTCTCTCACATGCAACCTTCACCAAATTATCATGGATGTCAAGAGGGTCCAGCATAATTATGTTCCAATTAAACCCAGACGGTTTTGATTTCCCCTGTGTAATTATGCACTTAATCAGACTCCAATTATTTTATACTTTTTTTTTTCCAACCCACATTGGTCCTTAAACAGTTGTTCTTGTTTACTTGACATGGTTTATCACCACCAATCTAGTCTGGACCAGCTATAAAGGTGTAAGCTAGACGGTTTTATTATTGTCTGTAGTAACACGATGTGGATGAATTATACATTTGTACTCCACCTACAGGGTGATCATTCAGCCAACTTCACACAATCCTGTTCAAATAAACTACAGAGTAATGATGCACAGGATTGTTTCAATGCCACAATAACAATATTCAATGATTTAAGATAGCACCAAAGCTATGAATAATTAAATTATTTATGAATCACAGGATAAAGAATGATTAAATAACACCTGTTAAGGATTATTTCCACCCTCAAATGAATCACATCCAAACACAAAAATAACATTATGACGTTATCCAACATGATTTTCTGCTACCACTTAGAACTACTACTTAGTGAATTTTTGTGTGAGAGCCGTCTCGGAGGTGTGTGGGGCCGGAAATCATATCGGAAGGGGTCAAGAAGGAAGTTGGGGGAAATTAACTGGGTTAAGCAGATGTAGCCGAGTCACACAAGACTTGGAGCCAAGTGAAGTAAAGAGATAGGGCAATAGTTTGATGCAGAAGTTGAGTCAGATGAGGTTGTAATTATGGCATATTCCAATGATGATGGAAATGTGCCAGTGTATAGGAAGAGGTTAAAAAGATGTGAGAGCTGGGTTAAGTGCGGTAGAGAGAGCAAGGATTAGCTGTGATGGAATAGGATCAAGTGTAAGGTGAGAGTTAGATAAGAGAACAGAAACTTCATTCTCAGTTACAGGGTCAAAGGAGTCCATAGTCTATGTGGGATTGTGGAGGTGCAAAGGCTGGGTGTTATTGGTTTGTTGAAAGGGTTTGTTAGAGCCACGTTGAGAGGAGAGTTTGTTCCGGATGTTATCAATTTTAAATTTATAAATCAATAACCAATTACCATTTTTGCACATGAAAAACCGTAAGTTTAAAAATTGCTATTATAAGAGACCATTATCTGAAAGGAAATGCAAGAATATGCACATGCCTAAAACTGTCTACACATCATCTTGTGTTGTGTTTGTACAGTCCTCTCAACACCATGGTACAGGCATTTCTGTTATGGTGCCCAGCTTAACTGTTGATCAGCTGCTATTTCATTAACCTAAATTCATTTCTATCTAATCTTGTAAGTGGAAAAGCTATCCATAGGGATTAGCCTATAATTGTTATGTTTGGGGTATTTCCAAAAGGTAATACGTATTAATCTATTTCCTACTGAAACGTATCGCCCTTATGACAACCCAGTTTTCACAAATTGTTGCATTTTTCAGTGAAAAGAGAATTGCTGTGGAGTTATTAGGATATTCAAAACATTTTATTGTTTTATCTTCTCCAGAAGATCATCCACATTAACTCCAGAAGAAATATACAGCCATTTTGGAAAAAAAACATACAGTTCTGAAATTGGCATTAATCATCATGCACTGGAAACATGTCAGATTTACTAATTTTCTCAAAGGATGTCGGTTTTTATTCCACTTTTCAGTAAAAAAGGTGATTGAGATGGGGCTCACAAATTTAAAAAAGCCTATTTGGAAGAATTACACTTTAAAATAGGCTACATGTTTTACCATGTAAAATATTAATACAGCCGCATTACTTTTATGTGCAACTATGCGGCTGTGGAATTTACCATACGCTCTAATGTGGGAGGAGACTTTGAATACATATGATTTTACATATATAAACGGACAACACATTTATTGTTCTAATGGAATGCTCATTAGTTTAAAAAGATTCACCCTGTTGAGATAGAAGCTGCAACAAGCAGGCTCGGTGAAGAAAATGAAGGCTTTCAGTAAATAATTGCACATAGAGAATGAAAAATGTACAGGATGTGCTTATATTTTTTTCATTCTTTCTAAAAACATTTTCCCATTATCAATTCTTGTTATTCAAAAATACTGCGCAGAAAAAAAGAAGAAAACAAGAGTCAATAAAATATTGTAAATCTAGGACATCATTGTTTGCTGTGATTTTTATATGTAATTTTGAAAACTACAATGGATAATATGCACAGCTGGATTGCACCAACTATAACGGCCGCTCTCATGATTTGTTTATGGATGGTCCACTTTGAAAATTCTGATGGCTTTAGTGGAGCTTTTGATTTTGTTGATTAACAATTATAATACACCAGTCATGTTGAAGCATATTGTGTACTTAGAAACAGATCTAATATCAAGGCAATTTTATTCATTTCTTTAATGTAATCACAGTTCTGTAGACCACCTGAATGAATGTCATGCACGCCTCATGACCCAGGAACCTATAATCTATAAGACTACCTCTAGCAGTATGTATATCAATATGGTGAAGAAACAAATTCAATTGAATAAGCTGTGCATTTAGTCAGCTAGACAAATCTATAGTTTCTAGGTTTAATGAAGCTCAACGGTTTTGGAGAACACATTGGTAACGAGAGAGAGAGAAAAATTATAAAGTGGCGGTGTACTTCTAGTAAAAACTGCTGACTGGACTGATAAATTACATACTTTTTCTCAAAAATTATTTTATTTACTATCTTCTTCAAAAGATAATACTGTAAATCCGGGATTTAAGTGTACTTTTATGAATGCTTCAGTATATGGCAAGAAGAATAAAGAGTTGGATTAGGAAGTCTAAGAAGGGCCCCATGCTTGGGTATAATGTTGAAGATGCCATCAAAAAGTACACCAAAGCTGTAAGGATATCTATCTTGTTTATACAATTATTAATCATTTTTGTTTTTACTCCATTGTGTGCTCGTTTTTTCTGATCAGAAGATGCTGTTTCAGGACAGACTTTCCCACCAACAGCTGCTGTATTCACAGTCAGTGACTGGATTGTTGGCCAGTTGTTCACTGACATGGCACCCGCAAGAGGCTGCACCCTACTAGAAAGCAGGTGTTACTGTAGGATTGGTCTGACGGGCTTTGATCCAGTAATAGGCAAACAATGAAACAGAGTAAGCTGTGAGAGGGGCGAGGCATCAGAATAAATTTCGCTTCATATAAAAATAAAAATAAAAGATTCTGCTGAAGGTTTGTTGCAGTTAGGAGAAAACTTCACATATTTGTAAGAAGACAAATCCTACTTTTAGCAGACTCTGCTCATATAGAGGTGCTGACATGCCAATAATTCTTCCTGTTCATTGTGTGAAGGGGGCGGCTGCAGAGTAGGGAATGCAAAACTTGCAGCGTTTAATACAACTGGCTGCTTCTCATCCTGAGTAAGGGGTGTGGAACTGGAATCCTAACATTTTAATTACTTTACCAAAGAGGACAGAAAATCCAGCAGTCCCTTTCCCAACAGTGAATATATATATATATATATATATATATATATATATATATATATATATATATATATATATATATTTATATATTTATATATTACTTCAAATGGATTGGGAAAGAACCTGGTTCAAACCTATCCAGTATCGTGCAGTCCTTGTACACCTCTGACAGCAGAAGATGGACCAAACACCTGTACCACGTACAGGAGCTTGCTTCAGCAAACCAGGATATCAGGAACACCATATAAACCCTTAGAATTAGGATTAATTCACAGACTGACACTCACACTTTGAATATGTAACTCCAGACCTTTATTAATTGTCACATTTTATACAATTTTCTGTCACACAGGCTGGCCAATCACTGTAAGCCCCATCCTTAGGTGCATAGAAGAGGGACCAATTAACAATAGGCTGCCCTCCAGCTTACTGGGAAACCCTGTACATCTGATGAGCTCAGGCCCTTCAACTTATCTGGGTGATTATATGAACTATAACCATTTGCTGTAAACACTCAGACTATCTGTTTTATCTGCCCAAGACCCCCTGTGTTTGTTTATTTAGGTGTAACATAATCAAAATACATACAATTTTTATGTCATCTTAACCATAAGCAATACAAAAATACAGAACTATAACAATAAACAGGGTAACTTCTTGTCAGTCCCGGATATATAGAGATATAGATATAGATATAGATATATATATATAGATATATATATATATATATATATATATATATATATATATATATATATATATATATATATATATATTTATAAATAAATAAGTATTTGTTCAATTATTTTGCCAAAGGAATTACAATTACAAATGACAAATCTTTATACTTTTTCTAGGCAGTTCATGCAGAGAACTGAACACATGACTTCAAGTGACTTTTTAATGTTTAAACAAATGCTTGGGTGTAAGCTCCTTCTATTTACACAAGTAATAAATAAATATGTTATATCAAATGCTTACCAGTGTGGAGCTGGACTTTGCCAATGATTCCTTCCACAAGGCCCAGGCAGATGGGATTCCAAGCCAAAAGCAGGTCAGTAGCTGGGGAAGAACAGATAGGAGGATCAATCATTGTCCATTACAAAACTATATATAATTATACACATAGGGGGTGGAGACAAGCCGATCTGCTGAAGTCTAAAACATCTGCCCCTGTTCTGTGATACTCCTGAATAGTAAGTGTGGTATCTACTTGTGCAAGGATTAGTGGGCAGCTGAGAGGGGGTGTGGTATTGCCTGTGTAAAGGTATATCAGTGTGTGACTTTTTGTGGTCTGCTTGCATTTGTTCTGTGATTTCTCCTGAACAGTAAATGTGTGTGTGTACTTGTGCAGGGAGTAGTAAGAACCTAATAAAAACAGGGGAAGGTGCAAACACTTCTAGCATAAGGGCATTTCTAGTATAAGTGTAGGAGTGTTTAAATATAAGGAGCCAGTGCAAAGGTGGAGAACATTGAAGTGCTTAATAAAAAAATGTCCCCACTGTAATTATGAGTCAGTCCAGTGGCGACCTCACTCAGTGCACATCCTGTCATAAGTATGCACTACTGGAACAGATGATCCAGTGTCCATACCTCTGTGACAGGTGTAAGCATGTTGCCTATCTTGAAACTCAAATTGGAGAACTGCAGAGGAGAGTTGCAGCACTTGGTTTTATTGCTCCACTGGAAAGGGGGTTGGTGCTCACGGAGCACAGTTTAGCTGGGCCTAGCATGGAGGGTGGAGCTGGGGCTAGTGAGGATGTCCAGGGAGGTAGCTGGGTTACAGTTACAAGGGGAATCAGGGGGAACAGGAGGAGGCAGGCCAGTTCTGAGTTGGCAAACACCAACAGATTTGCCAGATTGAGTGAAACTGTTGGGGATGTCCATTCAGGAATGGCAATGCCAGATAGAGCTGTTCCCTCTAACAGCCGGGAGAACAGTTCTACTGGAGGAGTGGGAGGGCAGAATAGGCAGAGCAACAGGCAGGTTCTGGTGGTTGGGGACTCTATTATTAGGAAGGTAGACAGGGTGATTTGTCAACTAGACCCCAGCAATCGAACAGTTTGCTGTCTCCCGGGTGTTCGGGTTCAGCATGTTGTGGATCGGGTAGACAAATTATTGGGAGGGGCTGGAAATGAATCAGCGGTCTTGGTACATATTGGTACCAATGACAAAGCTAGTGGAAGATGGAGTGTCCTAAAGAATGATTTTATAGAACTAGGTAATAAGCTGAAAGCAAGGACTTCAAAGGTAGTATTTTCTGAGAGACAACCAGTGCCACGTGCTAGCCAAGAAAGGCAGAAGGAGCTTAGGGAGGTTAATACGTGGCTAAAAATGTGGTGCATTAAGGAGGGGTTTGGGTTTTTAGAGCACTGGGCTGACTTCTCACTTGGGTACAATCTCTATAGCAGGGATGGATTGCACCTTAATGACGAGGGAGCTTTTGTGCTAGGGGCTAGGATGGTAGAATGGCTGGGGGACTATATAGAAGTATTGGGGTAGAAAGGGTAGAGAGGGAAAGGGGTGATTTTTTTGCCCATGGGGGAGAAGGGGGGAGGGTTACAATAGACAATAGGGAGGTATTAATAGGGTCCTCAAATACAATGGCAAGCACTTCACAATGGCAGAGCCATAGCAACATAAAGTGTATGCTTGCTAATGCAAGAAGTTAGCCTGGGAAAATGGGTGAGCTAGAATTATTAGCAGTACAAGAAAAATGGGACTAAATAGGCATTACTGAAACATGGTGGGATGAATCTCATGACTGGACTGTTAATCTGGATGGTAACAACCTATTTAGGAAAGATATAGGCAATGGTAAAAGAGGAGGAGGGATTTGTCTGCATGTTAAGCCTGAATTTAAGCCTATAGTCAGATAAGATATTTATGGTGCAACTAGTGGTCATGCTGAATGTTTGTGGGTAGAGTTAAATAGCGGAGGAGTAAATTCTAAAAGAATATTTGTAGGAGTATGCTATAAACCCCCAAATATAATTGAAAGTGAGGAAATGCAATTATTGTTACAGATTGGAAATTCAGCTAAGCATGGGTAAGTTCTAATAATGGGAGATTTTAATTACCCTGAAATAAACTGGATAAATGAGACCAGCAGTTCAGCTATAGGGAGCAGGTTCTGAAGTACACTCAGAATTCATTATCTGGCCCAGTTCATACAAGAACCTACTAGAAATGGGGCTATCACAAATAATATTGATATAGTATCAAAATGTTGAAATTGGGCAACCTTTGGGAAACAGTGATCACAACACAGTCTCATTTGAGATTGAATTATAAAAACATAACTATAAGGGGCTAACGAAAACTCTTAATTTTAAAAAGGGCAGATTTTAATGGTCTAAGGGCAGCCATACAATGTATAGACTGGAACAAAGAACTGGCAAGTAAAAATACTGAACATAAAATGGACAACGTTCAAATCCTTACTAAATAAACATACTTATCACCATATACCATGTGGAAATAAAAGAAGTAGTAAATCACAACCAATGTGGCTTAGCAATGAATTAAAGATGAAGATGAGGAGTAAAAAAACAAGCATTTAAATTATACAAATAAGAGGGGACAGAGACTGCTTTACGCAAGTACAAGGAAATCAACAAGGCTTGCAAAAGGGCTATTAGACTGGCTAAAATTGAAAATGAAAAGTTAGTTGCAAAGCAGAGTAAGACTAACCCTAAAATATTTTTAAAACATATTCAAATGGGAAGAAGGCCAGGAAGGAAGCTATAGGAACATTACAATGTGACATAGGCCGTCTGATAATTAGTGACCAGAAAAAGGCAGATGAGCTAAATATGTTCTTTTCTTCTGTATACACAAGGGAGGTAGCAGTGGTTGGGTCACTGCAACATGATGGGGCTACACTACCTTCACCAAATAACTGGTAATCGCAGGAAGAAATCCAAAAGAGGTTGGAAAAAATAAATGGTTATAAAAGCCCCAGGTCCTGATGGAATACAGTTGCAAGCAAAAGTATGTGAACCCTTTGGAATGATATGTATTTCTGCACAAATTGGTCAAAAAATGTGATCTGATCTTCATCTAGTCACAACAATAGACAATCACAGTCTGCTTAAACAAATAACACACAGAGTATTAAATGTTGCCATGTTTTTATTCAACACACCATGTAAACATTCACAGTGCAGGTGGAAAAAGTATATGAACTCTTGGATTTAATAACTGGTTGAACCTCCTTTGGCAGCAATAACTACAACCAAACGTTTCCTGTAGTTGCAGATCAGATGTGCACAACGGTCAGGAGTAATTCTTGACCATTTCTCTTTACAGAACGGTTTCAGTTCAGCAATATTCTTGGGATGTCTGGTGTGAATCGCTTTCGTGAGGTCATGCCACAACATCTCAATCGGGTTGAGGTCAGGACTCTGACTGGGCCACTTCAGAAGGCGTATTTTCTTCTGTTTAACCCATTCTGTTGATTTACTTCTATGCTTTGGGTCGTTGTCCTGTTGTAACACCCATCTTCTGTTGAGCTTCAGCTGGTGGACAGATGGCCTTAAGTTCTCCTGCAAAATGTCTTCATAAACTTGGGAATTAATTTTTCCTTCGATGATAGCAATCCGTCCAGGCCCTGACGCAGCAAAGCAGCCCCAAACCATGATGCCCCCACCACCGTACTTCACAGTTGGGATGAGGTTTTGATGTTGGTGTGCTGTGCCTCTTTCTCCACACATAGTGTTGGGTGTTTCCTTCAAACAACTCAACTTTAGTTTCATCTGTCCACAGAATATTTTGCCAGTACTGCTGTGGAACATCCAGGTGCACTTGTGCAAACTGTAAATGTGCAGCAATGTTTTGCTTGGATAGCAGTGGCTTCCTCTGTGGTATCCTCCCATGAAATCCATTCTTGTTTAGTGTTTTACATATCGTAGATTCGCTAACAGGGATGTTAGCATATGCCAGAGACTTTTGTAAGTCTTTAGCTGACACTCTAGGATTCTTCTTCACCTCATTGAGCAGTCTGCGCTGTGCTCTTGCAGTCATCTTTACTGGACGGCCACTCCTAGGGAGAGTAGCAGCAGTGCTGAACTTTCTCCATTTATAGACAACTTGTCTTACCGTGGACTGATGAACAGCAAGGCTTTTGGAGATACTTTTATAACCCTTTCCAGCTTTATGCAAGTCAACAATTTTTAATCGTAGGTCTTCTGAGAGCTCTTTTGTGTGAGGCATCATTTACATCAGGCAATGCTTCTTGTGAAAAGCAAACCCAGAACTGGTGTGTTTTTTTTATAGGGCAGGGCAGCTGTAACCAACACCTCCAATCTCATCTCATTGATTGGACTCCAGTTGACACCTCACTCCAATTAGCTTTTGGACATGTCATTAGTCTAGGGGTTCACATACTTTTTCCACCAGCACTGTGAATGTTTACATGGTGTGTTCAATAACAACATGGTAACATTTAATTATTTGTGTGTTATTAGTTTAAGCAGAGTGTGATTGTCTATTGTTGTGACTTAGATGAAGATCAGATCACATTTTATGACCAATTTGTGCAGAAATCCATATCATTCCAAAGGGTTCACATACTTTTCCTTGCAACTGTACATCCAAGGGTACTGAGGGAACTGGGTTCTGTAATAGCCAAACCATTATATCTAATTTCTCAGGATTCACTCAACACAGGATCTCTACCAGATGACTGGAGAAAGGCAGAGGTGATACCTATATTTAAGAAGGGAGCAAGAGCAAATACAGGGAATTATAGACCAGTGAGTCTCACTTTGGTAGTGGGAAAGCTTTTAGAAGTGTTAAGGGATAATATACAGGAATATATCTATTCAAAAAGGTTTATAAAGTAGGAGCCAACATGGATTTATGAAGGATAGGTCATGTAAAACAAACCTAATTAGTTTCTAGGAGGAGGTCAGTAGGAACTAGGATCAAGGCGACTCAGTGGATGTGGTCTATTTGGATTTTGCAAAGGCTTTTGATACAGTGCCACATGGGAGACTATTGAGCAAACTAAGGGATACAGGAATTGCCATAAATATTTGCTTATGGATTGAGAGCTGGCTAAAAGACAGGAAGCAAAGGGTTGTTGTAAATGGAACATACTCCGATTGGACTAAGGTGGTAAGTGGGGTTCCTCAAGGTTCAGTATTAGGTCCCCTCCTTTTTAACAAATATATTAATGACTTGGAAGTGTGATTGGAGTGTGGTGTCTCCATTTTTGCCGATGACACAAAGTTGTGCAAGGTAATTAAATCAGAAAATGATGTACCTTACCTCCAAAGGAATGGGCATATAAGTGGCAGATGAGATTTAATACAAATAAATGTAAAGTTATGCATCTGGGAAGGAAAAATAGCCATGCAATTTATAATCTTAAAGGAGCAAATCTAGTGGAATCTGATATTGAAAGGGATTTGAGAGCAAATACGCCTAGGTAACAGTGCTCAATGCCAAGCAGAATCTGCAAAGGCAAGTAAAATATTAGCATGTATTAAGAAGGATATAGAAGCAAGGGAAGCAAATATAATTCTACCACTATACAAATCTCTAGTACGCCCTCATTTGGAATATGGAGTATATTTTGGGCACCACTACATAAAAAGGACATTTTAGAGCTGGAAAATGTACAGAGAAGGTCAACAAAGCTAATAAAGGGAATGGAGGGGCTAAGTTATGAAGAAAGACTAACCAAATTAAACTTATTCACTATAGAAAAAAATAGGGGATATGATTACCTTATATAAATATATCCAGGGTCAATTTTATGGCTTTGTCAAGGGAACTTTTTGCGCCAAGAGGACATGCTTTGAGATTAGAAGTAAAAAGATTCCACCTTAAAGAAAGAAAAGGGTTCTTCACAGTAAGGGTGGTTAATCTGTGGAATTCTCTAGCAAAGGAGGTGGTGACAGCGGATTCGATAGATAACTTTAAAAGGGTTTGGATATATTTTTAAATAAATAGGGCATTAAGGGCTATCCTGGATAAATAGAGAGGGAGTATTGATCTAGGGATGAATCCGATCGCCAGTATCTGGGGGTCAGGAAGAATTTTTTTATTTTTTTTCCTTTTGAGACAATTGGCAAAGTTACACTGTTTTTTTGTTTTTTTTTCCGGTTTGCCTTCCTCTGGATCAATTAACAATACATCCGCGTATTGCAGATCAAAAATGTTGAACTTCATGGACTAAAGTCTTTTTTCAACATCAATTACTATGTAACTATGTAAAACAACATTCATATTTAAGTTATACAGCTTTAAAATCTACATTGATTTTTTAAATTCAAATCCTGGTTTCATTTCATGGCTAACTAGTTAGGGACATGATGACTTTTTGATTTCACTAGGAATAGAACGTATCTATGTATATCTCTACTTTTGTGTACTTTATTTTATCAATAAGTGCTTAAAAGCAGTTTTTCTGCCTAAAATCATACACATAGTTCCCAACTGGTTTCTTCTCTCTGCAGTTCATGAAGACGATGTACTTCTAAGTACAGGGTGTGCAGTAACCAATCAGTGGCAACATTCTGCAACATGCTACTTGAGAGAGATCACCAACAGACTAATCAGAAACACTGCATTTCACAATCTGTATTCATGAGCTGCAGAGGGCAGACCTAAGCAGGTACACATTGTATGATTTTAGGCAGAACAAAAACAGAGCTTTTAATCACTTAATAAAATGAAGTACATCAATACATAGGTATATTATATGTCTTGTGCACATCACATACTTTCCCTACAGGATACTGTGATATATATATATATATATGTCAGGTCCATAAATATTGGAACATCGACATAATTCTAATCTTTTTGGCTCTATACACCACCACAATGGATTTGAAATGAAACGAACAAGATGTGCTTTAACTGCAGACTTTCAGCTTTAATTTGACATGCATTTCACTTGCTGAAGACAAAACTGAAGGGAAAATGCCCCAAGAACAAGCAGGAACTGAAGACAGTTGCAATAGAGGTCTGGCAGAGCATCACCAGGGATGAAACCCAGCGTCTGGTAATGTCTATGCGTTCCAGACTTCAGGCTGTAATTGACTTCAAAGGATTTGCAACCAAGTATTAAAAAGTGAAAGTTTGTTTTATGACTGTTAATCTGTCCCATTACTTTTGGTCCCTTAAAAAGTGGGAGGCACATTTACAAACTGTTGTAATTCCTACACCGTTCACCTGATTTGGATGCAAATACCCTCAAATTAAAGCTGAAAGTCTGCAGTTAAAGCACATCTTTAAAGCAAATTAGAATTGTGTCGATGTCCCAATATTTATGGACCTGACTGTATATACACACACACACACATTAATATATATATACACATACACACATATATAAAAACACAAACACACTTTATTGCCGTAGCTTTGCAAGTGAATTTAAAGACTTGAGAGGGGATAAAAAAAAAGTGGTATCATATAAAACTCGGTACCAAGTACGTTACCAGCTCAATGTTATTTCAAATAAACAGAATTGTCCTTATAATGAAGTTTGATCATTTTGTCAGTGATTCTAATCCACCCACTAAGGAGAGAGGGGGTAATTTATCTAATCAGTCTAATTACTACGTGGGTTGGACCTTTTTCCCCCATATATGGCTTTACACTGAAGACAGCATTTCCGGAGCCCCAGGGGGGATTTGGCAATTATTGGCAATGGCGTTATCAAGGGATATCACAATGTAATTTGTGGGTGGATCAGAAAGGATGATGGTAAAAATTGCAAACTTTAATGTAAGTTTAAGAAGCATTTTTCTATAGCAAATAGCATTCAGTTGGTCACATACTTGTTATTACCTACATATTTAAATGATATAATATTTAGAACTGCTGTAAATAAACTAAGCAAACATTTTGAAATTAAATAAAAAAAAAAAAAAAAGATTTGGAAGATTGGTGCAAATATCATAGATCATGGCTTGGGCGCATTCATGCATAAAAAAAAGTCAGCTTTAGCCTCTATAAATTTCCACTGCTTGAAGGTCTCAATCCAAAAAGCTGATTTAGAGGCATTACAAATTAGATATAATAAAATTTGGAAAGATAAAATCTAGAGTTAATAAGCAAATGATGTATCTACAAAAGTCTTAAAGGGGTACAGAAGGTTCCTGAATTTCCCAAACTATACATAATACTAGCGAATTGACCCGTCAAAAACTTACAGCAATCGGATTTTAAGTCAAGGAATGGTGTTTGGCACACAAATTAAGTGTTTTGGTTGTGTGAGTATTTTTTGGAGTGATTGCGAGCCTCATGGTGTATTGTGGTGTTTTTTAAAGTGTTGTATATCTGCATGTTTTACTGATAATTAATTATTAAATAAATGAAATGATAAATTAATTTACCTTACCTATTTGTAGTGAAAATATGCAGCAAGCAATGGTCTCAAGAGCTGACAATCTGTTTTGATGTTCCTGCAGCATAAAATGTAGATTTGCACTGTTGTTGAGCTGATGTGTAAGTGTCAGCAATGTGTGCAGTGTGTAGTGTAAATAGGCTGCGTGCACAAGGGGAAACCGTTAGTGTAGCTGTGTACTTCCGCATTCTGTAAGGTAGTGTTGTAAAATGGCAATGAATGTGTATGTGGTACGCGGGTTTGGAGGATTTAGCATCCTTGCTAATGGTGTAGGTCGTACAAGTTTTAGTAAAAAAAAGTTGTATGTGCCTGGCAGTGTTTTGCGGCTTTAGGGGTTGTGTAGCCTGGTTTTCGTTGGCAGACATTTCTTCTGTCGCTTAGGGGATTTTCGAGTGTCTAAACTTTTTTTATTCTACTGAAATCGAGGTGTAACCCGTCTTGCAGATGTCCTGGGTGTCCCAACTTGCTGTGGGTCATTTTTGTTGTTGTTTTTTTGTGTGTATTTTGTGGTTTTTTAATGTTTTCGGCTGTGCACGGGCTGTCCGTGAAGGTCGTATTTTTGCGAGTCCGTAATGGATTTGTAATGGAGTCCCGCGGCTCGTATTTTTTGTGTAAGTCCGTATTTAGTCAATGGGTGTTTTGTCGGCATTTGCGGTGTGCAACGAGTCTTGGGCTCATTGCAGCCGACGTGGGAGCTTCCACCTCTGCAAATACAGCTCCTTCGGCGCTCCTTACCTGCCCGCAACCACGGCCCTCGCTTCGCAGCAGGTTTTGCCAAGCCCGCCTGCTGACAACTATATATGTGATACCTGCATATCCATTTGATTTTTTTTAATAAGTGCTTATAAGCTTGGCTAAATGCAGTCTAATGTCCTAGCCTATCAGGGACATTTTTCAGCAGAATGATGAGAGATTATCACGGACTGGCTAGTATGACACATTACACAGAGTACTACAGAGTCACTGTACTCATGAGCTGCACAGGGCAGACCCATACAGAGACTATTTGTTTGGTTTCAGTAAAAACACAGCTTATGAGCACTTATTGATAGAATAAAGTACATAACAGAAAATAGATAAACAGGTGTATTATATACCTGGTAAACTCCAGAAAACTTTCATAAAATTTCAACCCAGAACCAGCATATTGTCTCCTAAAACCAAAAATGAGGCTAGGAGTATGAGAAAAAGCTTCATTATCCATGGTCCATTTTTTTTCCTTCTTTATTTCCACCCTTTAATGGTGCAGAGCATATATGGTCACGTTGGCATATTTTTAAGAGATCATTTCCCAGGTGAAATGTACCAGGACACAGATGGTAGTGTAATTTGATCACAACCGACTCACTGCAGGGAACATGTTAATACAATTAAAATGCTTTAATTAGGTCTGTTCAGCTGATCAAGTCTTATTAATCACATACCCATTACTGCTTAATGTCCGTTCCTCTGCATTAAACATTTGTTTGATTTATGGAAATATGTCCACATTCTCTCAAAAACACTTGCCCCACAACTTCATTACACATCCATTTAATTCACACAGCGCTTGAGTAAAACTGCCTCCATGTTTCTGAAGAAAGCCACAGCAATGTCCATTAATAAATCAAGGCTTCCTAATAAGGCCATATAATTATTCTCATATCAGTCACCACTGCAAATCACACTGATGGTTTTAATTAAGGAGACGCCAAAAGCCTAAATGTGATCGGATTCAATTTTCATTATGCAAAGGGCATCAGCATGAGATAAAAGCAAAGGGCCGTGAGCATTAATGGATTAGAAACAGAGCTGGGGATCGTGTAAATTGTACAACAAACAGATCAAAGCAAACAAAAAGCAGCGAGTACACAATATACACACAGCCCTCATGTTGTACAACTAAACGTGGCATAGATCAGACAACCAAACGCATTTAGGATACAAATATGACCACTATGGAGAAGGGATCTGTGTGCAGGCATCACCAGGGCCCACAACATATAATTTTAAATGTTGCTTTTTTTAAACAATTCGTTACAGCTTGAAGCTTGTATTTATCTATCAGTGGACAAAGGTTTGGGTAAGGTGTATCTGTTAAATAATTGGCTACTATAGAATTTGACACCCATATCTCCCACGCACATATGCAGAATTGGGCTGCTTGCATCAATAAATGCAAGCTGTAGTCTCCAGACACCACACACATACAAAAGTATCAGGTATGCTTTAAAGGTCCAGCAGAGGCAAGACTTTTCTTCTCGGTTTAAAACCTAGCTTGTCCCAACCGGATTATACTTTTACATTTTCAAATGTGATGATAACTTTTCAAATACAAATCCCTAGTACACCCTCATTTGGAATATGAAGTACAATTTTGGGCACCACTTCATAAAAATGACATTTTCGATTTGGAAAAAGTACAGAGAAGGGCAATAATACTAATTAGGGGAATGGAGGGACTAAGTTATGAAGAAAGACTAAACACATTAAATGTATTTTCTCTAGAAAAAAAGGCACCTAGGAAGGGATATTTAACATTATATAAATACATCCAGGGTTAATATAAAGCTTTCGTCAAGTGAACTTTTGGTTTTTAGCCGATAACTGGATATTACTTGAAATTAGAAGAAAAAAAAAAAAAAAAAAAAGATTCCACCAAAAGGAAAAAAAGTAAAGTGTTCTTCACAGTAAGGGGTGGTTAAAATGTGGAAATCTCTACCAAAGGAGGTGGTGACCACGGATTCAGTAGATAACTTTAAAAAGGGGTGGGATATATTTCTGTACAAAAAAAAAAAAACGAAAAAAAATAAAAATAAAAAAGACAAACCAAAACCGGCATACAGGGTCATCCTGGATAATTAGAGAGGTAGTATTGATCCAGGGAGGAATCGTATTGTTAGTATCTGGGGTCAGAAAGGAATTGTATTTTTTCCCCATTATGAGATAATTGGCAATATTTCACTTGGGTTCTTTCGGTTTGCCTTTCACTGGATCAATTAACAATGAATATGCATATTACAGATCAGAGGAGATCTAAAAAAAGGTTGAACTAAAAGTCTTTGTTTATCTTCAGTTACCATGTAACTACTGTACATTAAAAAAACAAAACAAACACAAGATATGGTCTTGAAATAGAGCTGTCACAACACAGATGTCCAAGCAGGAATAGGACCACTGTAAATCTGCCCACCCTACTTATTGGACAATGGACCAGTCTAAGCTCCACTACACTGAATAGGAGGATGACACAAGTGCAAATGGGGAAATCCTGAGGATATAAAAAGACTAGATAATTTAGAATTTATTAGGAGGCTCATTACACAGAAATGACCAACAAGCAGATAAGAACCAACATACTGGACTGATGCCCACAGGCAGGGAAGAATACAAGAAATGTCTGGGCATTGTCAGCTGCTGATCTCCCATGTCCCCTAAGAATATAGAATTAGATATACACAAGAGTCTCAGCCAGGATAATATGTACGTATTGCTGATCTGAGATCCTGCAGAGATAAATAGAGAAGTACATCATCATGGAGTTAAATTTAACTTTCCATCTTTTGACTCACAGAGAGGGCTAAAAATAATAATAAAAAAAATAAAATAAATAACCAGCATTATATATCCCAGTAGAGGGCTATAAAAAATAAATAAAATAAGGAACTTCAGCATCCATATAAAGATAGACTTTTCAAAGGTGTTGAGAAACAGTCTTAAAGAGACATGTAACACAACCATTTTTTCAAGAATTTAAAAAAGAGAACATTTTAAAACATTATAAAAGTTTTTTTTGCAAAAAAAATAAATAAAACCTATTAAAACTGAATTGAAAATAACAGAAAATGCAGAGAGATAAAGGGCCTCATTAAATTGTCCAAATTGTAGTTACTGTAGCGCGCAAAAGTTACTGCTATTAAATTGGCGTATTTTCACTACCTGCAATTGATCTGTGGGTTATGGGCTGAGAATCCCTACTGGCTGTCAAAATCGTAACTCTGACCCAGCTAATATCGTTTATGACTCTCATGGACCATAACACATTCCAGACACATCTTTATGTATATGGTCATGCTGATCCACTTGATTTTCATGGCAGAGATACTGGAGTGTGTTGCAAGTTCCTTCTCCAGTTGGCCACAGCATACAGCTCCTGGTATTCTTAGGTGGTTTCCCATACAAGTATTGACAAGGCCCAACCCTGCATGGCTTCAAGGTGGTGTGACCTCTTGGTTCTATGACTGGAATCAAACCCAGATTACAGAAGTGATAGCACTGAATCCTAACCACTGGACCACCAGGGAACCCTATTGGATTATATTAGAATCATAAAAAACACTGATAACTGTAGCCAGCAACAGGAGTGGACAAAAATATCTAACATTTAAGAGCCAGGCAGATTGTCTTCTATGAGCCTGGAGTAAAGCCCGTAGTTCGCAAGTATTTATTTTCTTCACCTGGACAATTTTATATTACATAGTTACATAGTAATTGAGGTTGAAAACAAATACTTTTAGCCCATCAAGTTCAACCTTTTTAGATCTCCTCTGATCTGCAATATGCGGATTAGTTGTTAATTAATCCAAAGGAAAGCAAACAAAAAAACAAACAGTGAAACTTAGCCAATTGGGAAAAAATATATAAAATTCCTTTGTGACCCCAGATACTGGCGATCGGATTCATCCCTGGATCAATACTCCCTCTCTAATTATTCAGGATAACCCTGAATGCCCTTGTTAATTAGAAAAATATCCCACTCCTATTTAAAAGTTATCTATTGAATCCGATGTCCCAGCCTCCATTGGTAGAGAATTCCACAGATTAACAACCCCTAAAGAAAGAAAAGGGTTCTTCACAGTAAGGTGAAATCTTTTTCCTTCTAATTTCAAAGGATGTCCTTGTGTCAGTTGAAAACCTCTTGGCACAAAAAGCTCACTTGACAAAGCCTTGTATTGACCCTGGATATATTTATATAAGGCAGTCATATCCCCTTAGACGCCTTTTTTCTAAAGAAAACCAGATTAATTTGGTTAGTCTTTCTTCATAACTTATCCCCCTCCATTCCCCTTATTAGTTTTGTTGCCCTTCTCTGTACTTTTTCCAGCTCTAAAATGTCCTTTTTCTGTAGTGGTGCCCAAAACTGTACCCCATATTCCAAATGAGGGCGTACTAGGGATTTGTACAGTGACAGAATTATATTTGCTTCCCTTGGATCTTGATTCATGTTAAGATTTTACTTGCCTTTGCAGCTGCTGCTTGGCACTGAGCTAGAGGGTTGTCCACAAGCTCCCAAATCCCTTTCTATTCTATTTAAAGTTATATTTTCCTCAGTTGCTCTTTGAGAACTGAAACAAACAGAGCCCCAAGCAGCCGGTCCATCTGGTAATTAAGTATTTACAGCAAGCAAACGCCTGACTGGTGTACGAGCACAGAGCATGTGCTAAAGCAGTAAGGTATCTTGTATACCAGGACCACGTGAGGACCAAACAGCTAGCCCAATAAATGGAAGCTCAATCAGCAAATATATCCAGTTGACCAATAAAAAATTTTTTTAACCAGTGATGATGGATTTGCTCCAACTCAGAGTCCCCAGCAGATAACAGCCCCATTAATGTTTCATGCTGTAAATTTCCACAGCATATAAGCCTCAAAGGAGTAATGTGATTAGAAGAGGAACCGAAGCGTGAAGGAGCCGTGACACCCCTCTCAGTTACTGTACCTACTGTGTCCCATAAAAGCAGCGTGTATCAATGCCCAAATATTCCACAAGGGCAGTAAACCCGGCACATACATCCTTCATGCAGCAGAAAGAATATTAATGTAATTATAGCAGCCTTCGTGTGTAACAAGTAAGACATAACCAGCCATTTGGTTATCATTAGAAAAAGAGTAGATAGGCTTTAAAACCATGCAATACTGATAGATAGATTCTGCTGATGTAAATATATTTAGCAAAAAGTGGTGCTCTGTCAAGTTGAGAAATGTATTCAGAGCAATACACTTTATGTGGGCTATGAAGAAGCCAGGGGAAGATAAATAACTAAAAACTCCCACCCTAATTATTATAGGACATTTTTAATGGGACATATAGACATTTCTATTGTTACTGATTGAATGGACTATGATCGCAGAGGTGTGACGAAGTGTGGTTAATTGGGCATGGAACACAATTTTTATGCATTTGAATGAGCATCTCTCACATTCAAAATGCAAAAAAAATAATTTTGCATGAAAAAAAATGTTCACTACAAACCCGTTTCAAAACTTTCTTGAAACCAACAGAAACTTCACAAAGCATTCTGTATTATTTATGCACTACTGATAGACAAGCATGACCTGTTCTCTTACTATTCGTTGGCCAATCGAGTCAAGCACCAATAAAACAGTTAAACTTCCGAATCCACTTATTGTGCTCCAAGAGAATAATTTGAAAAAAAAGAAAAAAACACTGATACATTTACAAGTACCCCTTTCAGATATAACTTTTTGTTTCCCTTTAGTTACTGATTAGCAATAACATCAGTATTGGAAGAAAAATGTTAATGCAGCTTTTAAAATGTACATTTGAGATTCCCATTGTTGCTTCTGGCAGATGTGCATCTCTCCACCCTAGTTAGGTGTCCAGGAGGTATAACGATGTACCCAGAACGCTGACCCAATTGTGTTCTGACCAGTATAGGTTTCCCTGGAATAACCACTACAGGTAAAAAGGCTTGTGAAGAATGTTATCAAGAAAAGAGATACAGACCTGATAGGGAGTGGAGAGGTGCAGAGCTGCTCAAGTAAACATGTAAAACTTAAGGTTTTAAAGCTACACAGAATTAATTTTTTTTACAAAATATTGTCACTAAACAAAACCAATAATGCCCTATTGTTTGAGTGCTAAAGTGGTCTTTTAAAAAACAGATCATTCAGTAAATCTCAAAATTATTATAGTTATTAAGCGTAGAAAGAATACAGAAAATCTTTTTGTTCTTTAGGACGGTTTAGTTTCAAATGACTTTACAACTGCCATCAGAGAGCTACTGTCATTTACCAAGAAGAGAGGAAAAAAGATGGTTTCACTTGTATAATTGTTTAAATATATTCTTAAAAACGATATGTTGACTGTGGTGTCTCGTGTAGCTACTGAGAACTTCTAGAATTGATTTTTTAAACATTGAACTGTATTCCCTTCATTGCAGAATCACATATATGGTTATCAGTGTGGGTAACGTTTATGATGTTGGTCGCGCTTTGCGGCCCTCGCACAGCGAGGTGAGCCATTATGGGCCGCAACTGCGAGGCCCGCGGAACTTAGACTGCAATGAGCGTCATAGGCGTTCATAGACAGCTGCACACTTTAGGACCAAAACCCGAACATGCACTGTGCCCCTCGCAACAATCCGACTTTAATGTCCGAACCACGGACTCGAAACACCTGAAAATAACAAATATGCCTCAAATTAACTTACACACTCACACACAGCACAGTGGGAGAGCCATGGAGCCAGTGAGTGAGGTTGCAAAGTAATTTGAGCCATATTTGCTAACTTTTCACAATCGAAAAACGGCTGCCGAAAAAACGCAACACAACGAAAACGAGGCAGAAGGACGTAAAAATTAGCCCTAAGCAGTAACACTTTACCCAAGGCCGTAACACAACCAAAGATAGTAACAAATAAAGTACACTGGGTGAGAGGCTTGCAATAAGTGCCAAAAGGCGCTCATTGCGATCCACGCAATGAGCCCCGCAGTCGCTCATTGCGGGGCTCGCAAGGAGCACCAAAGGTGATCATTGAAAAGCAGGAAAGTTGCGGCTTGCAATGAGCTCCGAAGACGCTCATTGCGAGCCAAGTGATGAGCGCCAAAGGCTCGCAGTGAGCGCCAAAGGTGCTCAGAGGGCCCATAGCCTCGCATTGTGTGGCAAACAGCATTGCCAGGCTTACAATTTTACTCCCGACATTTTTGACGGGCAATTTCCTAGTAGACAATAATACATTGCTTTTTAATGTAATGCAGACAGACACTATCCTAATTAAATTACCGTATACAGTTGTGCTCAAAAGTTTGCATACCCTTGATGAATTGGTAATATATGTACCGTTTATAAAGAAAACATAAGTGAGCAGGCAACACATTTCTTTTATTTCTTATGGGATCCATATTCAACTGGAGGTTATAACGGAATGGCACAATCATAAAACAAAAAACATGGCAACAAAGAAAGAAAATGAAATGACCCTGTATTGCCCCCCATGTGCTGTGTATTGACCATAAAGCTCCATTTTGGTCTTGTCACTCCAAATTACAGTGTGCAAGAAGGTGTGAGACGTGACAAGGTGTTGTCCGGCATATTACAAGCAGGCTTTTTTTCTGGCATTGGTGCAGTAAAGGCTTCTTTCTGGCAACTCAACCATGCAGCTCATATTTGTGCAAGTATCGTCGTTTTGTGCTCCTTGAAACAACCACACCGCCTTTTTCCGGAGCAGCCTGTATTTCTCCTGAGGTTACCTGTTGGTTTTTCTTTGTATTCTGAACAATTCTTCTGGCAGTTGTAGCTGAAATCGTTCTTGGTCTATCTGACCTTGGCTTTGGTATCAAGAGATCCCCAAATTTTCCACTTCTTAATAAGTGATTGAACAGTACTGACTGGTATTTTCAAGGCTTTGGGTATCTTTTATATCCTTTGCCATCTTTATGAAGTTCCATTACCTTGTTACACAGGTCTTTTGACAGTTCTTTTCTGCTCCCTGTGGCTCAGTATCTAGCCTGCTCAGTGCATCCACGTGAAAGCTAACAAACTCATTGACTATTTTACACAGACACTAATGTAATTTAAGAAGCCACAGGTGTGGGGAATTAACCTTTAATTGCCATTGTAACCTGTGTGTGTCACCTTGTGTGTCTGTAACAAAGCCAAACATTCAAGGGTATGTAAACTTTGGATCAGGGCCATTTGGGTAATTTTTGTTATTACGATTTAAAAAGGAGCCAAACAATTATGTGATAATAAATGGCTTCATATGATCACTATATTTCAATAAGAAACATTTTTTTGCATCATTAGGCAAATTTTCAAAATTTCTGCCAGGGTATGCAAACTTTTGAGCACAACTGTATGCAATGTCATTTCAGAACCGCTAATGACATGCAATCACTTAATCATTATGATTAGTATCTAAGCTCACAGTACGCAAACAACGCTCAGTTTCCTTATTGTAATCTGCAGACTGCAGAGCAAGATAAAGGTTACCTGCCATCAAAGGCACAGTGCACTAAAATCACAAACTTCCTGCTTGGTAGAAAAAGAAAAAAAAAACAGATACTTAATGGAAAATACACATAACCCCAAGTACATTTCCTCATTACAGATTTAGTTTATGTTGATAAACTGCAAATAACAAAACCTGACTGCATGTCTGATTATTCCATTAATAAATATTGCTAGTGTAACCAGCTTGAGTGGCGCTAGAGTGGCGGAGGGCGGTATATAAAAGACTAATGAATTTTAGGACATCTTTCACATGTGTAAAGTAAGTAAAAGCCTACAAAGCTGGCATATATGTAACAAAGGTGCATAACATTTTAGAGAAAATATACATTTTTGCTATGTGTAGAGGTGGGCATGCTAGTTATGCTTCCAGGCCAGTGCATGTAGGGCAGATACAAAGCAGGTCTAAACAGTTAATTGCTTAACAGAAAACAAACGGACAGAGCACACTCCCAGAGCCCCAACATCAGGCAGTGCTGAAGAGACAAAGTATGAAAGCCATTATACACAAATATAGTGGATTAGAGATCTGGAAACATTAAAATGCGGAATACATTCCATACATAGATGTGAGCGCTAGCTTATTACATACTGCACAAACATGCCAAGGTATTGCCAAACTAGCAGGGACCTTCAATCTGCAGAGACAAAAGTGCAAGTTTTAAAAGCGTATTAAAGTTTATGTTCGCATAGTAAGAACTGATATGACTAATAGGCTACCTAGTTTAAAGGGACAGTTAATTCAATACAACTTGGAGCACACCACTGTAACGTGTTGAAATACTTTTTGAAATGTGTGCCTTTTTCACTGATAAAAAACATAAATGAATTGTCTATTCACATGAGACTCTGGCAAGTCCCCCAGGCAGACTGACAGCAAGAGCTGTGTGCAGAAAGCATAAGCAGAAAGAGGGTTAACCCTTCCCTTCACCTGCGCAGGGAAACGGCTGCTGGAAACTTCTAAATATGTTACTTGTGGGTTAACTGATGGTTTATTACATTCCTGAATGTAGAGGGGAAAAAAACATAAATCTTGTGTTCACTGGCGCTTGCACCTGCCGGTGTCCAGCATGTGCTGTTAATCATGGAACAGTCCGGAGAGTGTCTGCAGTCTTAGGTCTGTTTACAGATTTTTTGCGGTTATTAGCGTAATTTTAAAAAAAGCAATAGATGATTTTAACATAGAATTTTGTGCTCTATTACACCATGAAGAGCCCTTATGGTGGGGTAAATGGCTCTTTAAGTGAAATTGCCCAACAGTCACACAACCCTTTCACAGAGACAGAGTTTTTGGTAACCAGGGGTATAGTCAGAGAAAAATAATAATAATAAAAATAAAATATATATAATGCTCTTTGAGTCTGTAGATCAGGTTATAGACCTAAATTATGGCTTTGCCATGTTCTTATCTTATTCATAGTCTATGCTCCACTCAAGTCTCTAAATACTGCAATATATATATATATATATATATATATATATATATATATATATATATATATATATATATATATAATCACATATTATAATTGTTGAACTACGAGACGTGGTGCATACGACTTAGGCCTGCAAGCCTCATATAGCGAGGCGAGCCGTTAATACACTAAAACTCACAGCACTTGCCCGATGATAAAAAAAAGTGCCATTCGCACATAGCATCTTTTTTTAAAATAAGTTTTTACTTCGTGAACTTCTATGCAAAAGCAAGGTCTTCAGTAAGTAAATACTTCTGTAAAATATATATATATATATATATATATATATATATATATATATACTCGAGTATAAGCAGAGTTTTTCAGCCCTTTTTTTTTTTAAAGCTAAAAAGGGCCCCCTCGGCTTATACTCCCCCCCCCCCCCTTGTGTCTCCCCTTCTCATCCTCAACCCCCCCCCCCCCCCCCCTCCTCATACTACCCCTCTCCCTCCCTTACCTGCTCCTTCCGGGTCTTGACGTGGCGTGCATGTGACGTCACGACATTAGCATATATATATATATAGCCATAACCAATTGCCCGATTTGCAATTTAATAAGGCTGTTAGGTTGCAAGCAGTTGACAAAGGCACGACTTAGAAAAAAAAATACGAGGTAGAAAAAATAGGAAGTTAACGGGAGAACCGCGCAAATTAGGCAAGGAAACAAAATGGCGGTCCAAAAAAAATTTAAACAAGGTTACACGACCCTGGACCACGCAACACACCGCCAACCGTGTACCACGTTCACACAGGAACATACGAGGAAAAAAATACACTACTACATAGGACGCCAAATTCTCACGAATCGTGTAGCACATACACACACTACGCTACTTTACACTCCGAACTTGCACATCACAACATTACGCATCTACAGTAGCTCTTTACACAAATAACCCAACGGTTTGCCCTCGCGCACACAGCCTACTTCTAATGCACACTTGGGACACTGTCCACAGCCCAGCAACAGTTCAACCGGACATTATATGTTGCGGTAAAATGAAAAAAGATTGTTAGCTCTTCAGCCTACTGATTAATGGATAAATTAATTACAAATAGGTCAAATATATTAATTAATTCTAATTGATTGATTATTATTTACAAAAAATAGACATATGTATCTGTCTTTGTGATGAGCGCAGAGGCTGCTCAGAGGAGCAAAAGTACACCAGAGGAGAGGCTCGCAATGAGCGCCAAAGGTCTTCACAGTACAAAAAAGCTTCACATTGTGTGGCAAACAGCATTGCCATGGCTTCAAATTTTATTGACCGTCATTTTTTGACGGGCAAGTCGCTATATATATATATATATATATATATTTATTAAATAAAAAGTACATCTGTGTTCACATTTGAATGTCTAAAGCAAGTTAAAAAACCTGCTTCCAGCTCAGAATCCTGAGAAAAACAGTTATTACACTGCATTCTGGGAAGCTGAGCTGGGACATGCAAATGTGCCCACAAATGCCTCTTCAACACATCCAAGTCATCCATTATTAATTACAGTAATATTTAATACTGCAGATTGGATTACATCGGGCACACACTTCCAAGTGTTCATTTTTCTGCACATTATTTTAAATTGCAGCAGCTCAATAGTTTTCATTAAAAAGTATAATGGTGTCACGTCATGTATAGAGCTGAGTTCAGAGTTGGACCAATAATTAGTTTCAGTTCTGGAGGAATGTGTGTGCTAATGGTCCCCAGGAAACATCTAGAAACTACAGCGAGTCAGTACAAGGAAAAGCTGACTGCATAGCTACGAGGCAACACTCCCCTAAATAAAGCAGGATCTGTACTAGAACAGAACGTGGAAATGAACAATAAAGGGAATTCCTAAGTGTGTCATTAAAAGGGACTTTCTAGGCATTACTTTTGGTTTTATTTCAAATGTTTTAACTTTAATGATCATGATTTACACTGCACTTACTTCTAAGAAGGCCTATATTTCTCGCCAGCTGGAACCTCCCCTTGTCTTCCTGTTGTCTCACATGTTGAGTGACATGCATCACAGCTGTGACAGTCACACCCATTGTGGGGGCTCCACATGATGCTCAGACACACAGCATGTCACTGTGCTTGCAGCAATTTGAGGCACTGGTAGTGTGAAGCCACTCCCTATAGACATAACTTTAGGTTACAGTTTCGAAACATGGCAGCCTGCATGAGGGAGAACTGGAAGAAAGGCAGAGGTTCCAAAATGTGAGAAACGGTTACTCTGGGGGTTCTTTAGAAGTGAAGTGTAAATTATATGACCATTACATTGCGGAGGATAACATTAATTAAGTATTGTATTTAAAACATGTATAAAAACACAAATAGATAGATACACAGGGGAACTATATACCTCATAAAATCCAGACACCTTCCACGTTGCTTTAAAGGGAGTCTTTAACCATGTATTTACTTTTATGTACTTTATTTTATTAAGACATGTTTATAAGATGTATTTTTACTGACTAAAATCAAACAAATACTCCCACTATTGGTCTTCCCACTGCAGCTTATGGAGACACAGACTTTGTATGTAGGGATGAGCAGTGCCTTAGCCTATCAGGGGCCATGTCTCAGAAAACACTCTGCACCATGCTGCAGAGACATGGTCCCTGATTGGCTAGGGCACTACACTCCAGTAACAGCCCTACAGAGTCTGTGGGCCTCATTCCATTATCGGCCATAGGAGATGCGGGGCCGCAAGGACCGGCCGCAGGCTATTTGCCTAATTTATTCCCTTCCGGCCGGGGACTCCGGCAGGCTTGGGGCCGGCGCCTTGTTATCCCTTGCGGCTGCACGCGCCGGAGGAAAGCCTTTGATCTTAAACGTCCGCAAGAGTTTCGGCTGCAAGCAAATCCCGGTTGCTTTCAATTGCTCCGGGAACCCTCTCTGCAAGGCTAAAACCGAGCCGCAGCTTACTTGCAGCAAAAAGGTCCCGCAGGCACACAAATGAGCACATAATAAAGCCATCCTGCACTCTGAGGAGACTATAAAGTGATTGTAGGTGTTAGCAAAAATAGCACAACATTCCCCTATACTCAAATCCGTAAATAAAAGTTTATGTCACATATACATGTAAAAAGTCCAGAGGGCTTGGAGCACCTCAGACCCGCTGCGGCCGGAAAATAAACCGTTAATGAAATATCGGATTTGGGCTGATGTGCAAGCTTGAGAGGGGGTTGCTATTAATCCTCATGTCCCCCATTATGATCCCTAGCATTTACAGAGCTTTACAGTGCCGTCTTGAATTTATATTTGCTTTTAAAGTTTTCTGAGCTTACGGCCGGTTGCAAGATATGCGGACGGCCGTAAGGGGATATCCTTGCGGCGCTGTCTATTTGAATTGCAAGGTAACAGGAGCCCTGCAAGGAATCGCAGCTTTGCGGCTGATTTACGGACGATAATAGAATGAGGCCCTGTGTCTGCATATGCTGCAGTGGGAAGACCCATACAGGGACTATTTGTTCGATTTTAGGCAGTAAAATCACAGCTTTTAAACTACTTCTTAATAAAACAAAGTACATAAAAGTAAATACATACACAGGAATATTATATGCCTAGTAAAATCCAGGAACCTGCCATCTAAATGACGTTTAGACATGCAAACAAATATTTAGGACATTTTTAGTATTAAAACAAGTATCCCATTCCAATAATAAGGAATGGTTATAGCTTGCTCTTTAAAAATGTTTTTCTGTGTGCAAGTACTGGAAGAAGGTACTATGTATTGCGGTGCTGTTTTAACCTGTTCTGTGATCCAGTTTCACATACAAATATTAAACAAAGCCAAGATTTTTTTTCTAAATAAGCAAAGGTTAAGAGAAGGCAAGAAACTCTTATATTACAAAATGACTGTGTACCTAACAATATTAGCTTACATTAAATGTAGGGCTTTATTTAAAAATACAGGATATTGAATGTCTGATAATATTAGTGTTTGGGATGAATACGTGAACATAGACAAGTTCTAATTACTGATGTCTGAGCTTTCTTTTCAGTATGAGAAACTTCTCCAAAGCTTGTAATTCTCTTGTGCCGGTCTCATGATGCAGAGACCTTATTCTATGGAGCCTACGGACTCATTGGAGGGGGTGCTCTCACTAGGGAGAGAGCTTTAGGCATACAAATGGGTAATGACAGGCACATAAACAACAACCTGGACTCAATAGTCCTGCAACAAGAAAAAAAAAAAAATATTTAATGGAAAAATCAGTACAAACCCAGTCAAGTAAAAATAAATAGGATTTTTGGTTCTTCTAACTGCAAGACCAAACTATTAGCATTTAGATTAGATGTTGAATTTTAAATAAAAGAAGAAAACAAGCACATTTTTCTAGATATGTCACAAGAACTGATGTCACCGGCATGCCATATAATACGTTTCATTTAAAAAGGACTCCGTCACCCCAGCAGGAAGTTTATTTAATTTTTAAGAGAATTAAAAACTGTCTAAGCATTGTACTAGCAGCTTTTCTCTATAAAAAATAATTTATGAAATATTGAGAATTGATTAGGAGGCTCTGCTAATGTGCGAGTACTTGATAAGGATGGGAGAGGGGGTCTAACTGGCAGATAACATTGCAGGTATTTGACGATTACAGAAACAGACAAACAGACTGTAATCCGAATGAACATGTCATAGCAGCCAATTAATATGCAAGACACTCATTTGCATATAATTATAGCAACAACAACATGGAATTTCACAGTATTGGTTCACTTTCGAGAAAACTTAGAGAGAACTTAATTCAGGGTTAACAGAGTCCCTTAAAAATGAATTTGAAGACAGCAGTTACATTTATTTAATAGGCAGAGCATTTCAATATGTATTTCAATGTAGTAGTGTGCACTCTGTTCCCTTTTCCTACCCTGCGCACCTGTCCATTCACATGCACTTAGTTGCTTATCACTCAAGTGCCAGGAAAGCTGGGAAAAAATGCTGCACTTTGGATTTCTAAAAAATGTATTTTTTTGTATATTTAAATGGAAATTTGAAGGATTCTGGTTTTTACTTGGTATGTAATATACCAGTGTAACTATTTACTTTAATGTACTTAGTTGTATTAAAAAGTGTTTGTAAACTCTGTTTTACTTCCTACAAATCAAGCAAACAGTACCTGTATGGGTCTGCAAAAAACACAGCTTATAAGCACTCCTTAATAAAAAATAAATGAACTTAAAGTAAATAAATACACAGGTATAGCTAGTAAAATCCAGGAAAATTTCATATGACTTCAAAGACCATTGTACTAGTGAATGATGATATGGCAGGGTTTGTGCATCTATTCCAGTGGTGAGCAACTCTATCTTACACAGCCCAGGATTTCTGCTTCTCTCTGCTTATGTATTCAAGCTCTTTTTGCTTTAAACACGTGTGAGTTTGAAGCAATCCCAAGTAATGCAAATGTTATGCTCATGCAGAGATATACTGAAAGCCTGAACAGCAAATATTTAATAGCCATGGCCAAGTGTAGCTATATGTGTAGGAAGACAAGTTACAAGACAAGCAAGAATGTATAGAAGTTCCCTTGCTTTAACAGAACCTGAATGTAAAATATAGTAACAATAGTAAAAAAAAAAAAAGTAAAGGCATATAGGCCTGTATAATTTTGTTTTATTTGGATTACTTCTAGGGCAGTTGATTCTAAGTGTCTCTGCCGGTTTCATTCCGCCCTTATAGCGTATCATAACCTATTGCACTTTTAACATGTGGGGGGGGACAGCAAATATTGGATAGGGGGCTTTGGGTGCATCGCTCCAGGGACTATTTGCACTGTTCTGAATCAGAGCAAGTTTGCCCCCCCCCCCCAACATGTAAACAATGCAACAGATTATGACAGACTAGAAGGGAGGAGATATTGAAAAACAAGTGACCCTTAAAGACAAACAAATACACAATAAAATATGTAAAACAGAAATTTTAGTCACAGACCTGTCTTTCTTATTATCATTACTCTATATTACAGTGTACTTTTATGTCCCGCCACTGACCTATATTACAATCCTATCCTGGCCAGGATGAGCACGTTATTTCTGTTGCATTACAGCCAAGAAATGACTTACGAGAAATCTGACTAAGAAGTAATTTACATGAAGCTGTAAAGATCAGATGAATTTCTGATGAAGGTTACACCAACTATCTGCTTGAATTATTAAAGCTACACTGCACAAGGGTTCTGCTGTAAACATGTGTTGTGCCCAAGAGATGAAAGGGACTTGAGGAAATGAAAAAATATATATACATATACACACAGAATCACTGAGTATTCCTATTAAATCCTATACTTCCCAAAGCAATTCAGCCATGTAACATGTTCCAAAAGTAGTGAGAGAATCGCAGAATGTCACAATAGCTCATGTGGAAGTCTCACTTGTACTCTAGATATACAAAGCAAATTTATTATATTCCCAAATAGAAGTAAAAATACATGTTAATGATTGTCATGTAATATGAATTACAATAAAAAACGTAAGCCCTATTTCTATGGGCCATCCACAGTGAGATTATAAACTTTTATAATAATAAAGCACATTAGAAATTGTCATTGTTTCAACTATAATAATATTCTCACTGCAGATGTCATGTATAAATATATCTAATATTGTAATGTTATTTTCTTTAGAATATATGGTGAACATTGCCATGTATTATTACTTACTAGCGAATTGCCCGTCAAAAAATGACGGCAATGAAATTGTAAGTGAGCTAATGGTGTTTGGTGTATATAATGTGGCTGATTTAGCATCCTTCCTTTTCTAAGTCGTGCGACTTTTTGGGAATATCGATAGCGGTTTGGTGGTGTTTTGCATGTTTAGGGACCTTAAGCCTAGTTTTCATTTTGTTCGGCGGCCATTTTTTCTCTCGCTTAGGTGATTTTCGGGTCTCTAAACTTCGAAATTTGTGCTTAAATGGAGGTGTAACTTCACTTGCAGAGGTCCCGGGTGCCCCCCCTCCCCCTTGCTGTGAGTAACCTTTTTATGCGTTTGTGGTTTGTATTTCTTGCGTTTGTAATGTTTTTGGGGTCACGCGGGTTGCGTCCTTGTTTTTTTAATTTTGTAGGTGTTTTTCGGCAAATACGTAGGTGTTTGGTGGTGTTTTGTAGCCTTGTTTTCGTCGGCGGACATTTTTTCTCTCGCTTAGAGAATTTTTTAGTGTCTAAACTCTTTTAATTTGAGTTAAATTGAGGTGTAACTTTAGTTTGAGGTCCTGGATGCTCCCTCTTCCTGTAAGTAAGCTTTTTATGCATTTGTTGTGTGTATTTGTTTTATTTTTCATGTGCGTGTGTTGCGGCCGATTTTTGCGAGGTCGTAACGTCACGTATTTTCCTTGCGTAACGGAGTAAATTTTGCGAGGGACGCAGTTGCTGGCAACGAGAGCCTTCGGCGCTCATTGCCTGCAACTGCGGCCCTGGCTTCGCGAGCGCCGCAGGCTCGCTGTGCGAGCCCGCAAGCTTTAGCAACAACTCGCATGATCACAACTATATATGTGATCAACAGTACATGCTTCACTTTAGCATGATGCCTGCTAAACTCAGTACCCTGCACAAACCTTATTAAAGTGTCATGTATTAATACATTTCTGCACTTTATAGGCAAAAAGCAGCCTATATGTATGCAGCACATCTCATAAAACATTTTTTTAAAATTTTCTAAAAATCCCTCGAATGATTATGTTGACACCTCCAGGGGGTGTCTACACAGGTATCTGATCCCCCGCCCATTCAGCATGCAGCATTAGGTGAGCAATATTAATCCACTATTTACCTGCTGTTGCTTGCTCAGCCAATCTCCTTTCAGCTTCCGGTCAGCAGCAATACGTAGCAGATATCATTGATACACTACATATCCCATGCTGCTTTGCTGCACAAATAGGAACCCAGAATTAATTAAGGCGTTTCAGCTAACCTGACTGGCCAAAATAAATCATTTGAAATTTGATGCTAATTTAGCCTGGGTTTGGAGGGTGTTAACCGTAATGTTCAAATGTCAGAAATTACAAGAGATTTTGCAGACTACAATGTAAGTGTTTAAATGTTTATTTGGGGATTTTGGCATGCAAAAAATGTTTGCATACACTACTAATTCTCTATCAGATGCATTCATAATCCATCAAACTTACATATCCCTTTAAATATGGAAAAATCTTGGTATACAAAACACTTTGACTTTTGGTGCATCTCTATATATTAAAAAGATATATGGAACATTTCTGGATTTCACTTAGACACATTATGTTATATTCTATTTAATTTTATGTACTTTATTTTATAAAGAAGTGATTAAAAGCTGTTTTTTCTGCCTAAAATCATATAAAAAAAACCTACCTGCTTGCAAGATACACTCTGCATCGTATGTAGATACAGACTCTGAAGTGCAGTGTTTCAAATTAAACTAATCCGTAATCAGCGGATGGTCACGGATTGGTTAGTATGAGACATAATACAGGAAGTACAGCAGAGTCCATGTGTACATGAGCTGCAGAGGGCAGACCCAAAGAGAACATTGTATGATTTTAGAAAAAAAAAACGGGCTTTTAAGCTCTTAATAAAATAAAGTACATAGAAGTAAATAGATACACACGTACAGTATATTATATGTCTAGTGACATTTAGAAACCTTCCATTTCCCTTTTAAAATATATAAACATTTGGCATTGCACACGAACATTTGAAATGGTGCTTCATATATGAAGATTTCCCCATATTTAATAAGGCTCCTGCAGGGTAGTGAGTTTAGCAGACATCATCCATATACCTTACATATCCCTTTCTAAAATTTTAGTGCAAATATGACAGATTGAGTATTCTGTGCAACAGAAGTGTAAAACAACCATGCTCATGCAGGAGGTTAGAAACAGTCTAAAAGCCTGACTTCAAAAGCTTGTAAATCAGTTACTTTTGAGCAGCACTTTTAAAAAGGAAAGCACATTTCCCTCAGGCCTTTTCACCATTTCATGATGCAGGGAACATTTGTTGACCCTTTTATTTGTTTCAATTGATGACTCCTAAGTTTAATATTTGTTATTATATGAATTCTTATCCATGTGCTTTGATTAGGCGCACAAAAATAGCGTGCAAGTTATTAATAAAAGCACACCCTATAGTTAGTTTGGAAAAACAGGAAATTGAATCACACAGTTCCTGGCTGGAGCACCCTATATCCTCTATGTTGGCTGGGTGTACTGTGTGTAATATCCAGATAGCATCACTGTACAGCAGTTTGCACAACACACAGAGGTGACCTCCTTCTTGCTGGAATGTCACATTGTAGATATAAGATTCCAGGAGCTCAAAACTTGTTGAAACGGTAGACTCCCTCGGGGTGAAGCAACCAAAAATGCAAAACTCGACAAATTGCAACCAATACATTTAGGAGCAAGAGCTTCTTTCATTGGTCATAGGTGGCTCTTAGGTCATTCACCTGCCCATGTAGAGTAAGATCAGGACTTTGCATCATACTAAACTGAGGCTATAAAATAAATTGATTTCTTGTTCATATCATATAACCCTGTTACAGTCTTATAGTCGGTGATGGCTAACAGGCCAGTGATGTGGCAAATTAGTACTATTTACTCTATCATTAAAGGATTTTTGGAAGGTTTCTGATTTTTTGTTATAGATTATTTTACTAAATACTTCAGCAACACTTAATAAAGTGGAACCTCCCGGTGCAAGAAAAATGAAAGTACATTTACCGTATGTTAATGGAAAATATGATATTTTCAGTTCCACAAACTGACATGATCATCAGTTATGGTGTGAAATAGATTTAACAGGAAAACACACTTTTTTTGTCACCAGCTACCAGAATGGCAGTTTCACACATACTCACCTCAAGCTAACACATTACTAAAATTCCTATTTCTAACACCAAAACAAACATGTAACAAGCTACAAAGTCACTTGTGTTCAGGGCTGGTCAATAACATTCATGTATTCTCTGTTCCTGAAGTATTTAGTAAAATACTCTGATACAATATATACATTCTGCTTACACTTTAAAAGGAATTTCACATATTCCATAATGAAACACCCCAATGGCATGAGCACAAGCCCAGATTGGATACATCAAAATAAACCCGAGTGGCGAGTAAACAGATATGGAACTATTTTATTTATTTATTTTAAATGATAAAGGTTGTATTTTCTTTAAATGAAAAAAAAAACGTTGATCTCATTAGTCGATAAGTGTGACTCATACAGTTATATTACTGCACACTGACTGAGAGGGTAGTAAGTTCCAGAAGTAAGGGGAGCTATTAATCCTAAAATATGTTTTTGTCCACCCAATGGGTGACAGAGTGGGTGGAATGGTTTAGAAGATAATGAGTGAATCATAAGAAAATATCCATTGGGGTTAAACATTGATGGTACTGGGACATGGAACACAGGTCTTTTTTGTGCAATAACAAGATCATGCTTTAAACATCACCAAAGTTATGTACGCAAAACACTTTGACTGTATATATATATATATAAATAAAACCTATTTAATCTTCATTGAAACTAACAGGAAGTACACAGGGCATATGCACGTCTGTAGAATACAATGGCAGACAAGTATGACTCAACATTTGAATCAATTTGTTTCTCATTAAAAAAACAAAAACAAACATTGATATGCTCAGATGCAGGAAAGAAATAAAATGCATTCACTGTCTTTTTAAAGGGATATGGAAGGCTCCTGGATACTAGGTATGTACTCACACAGAGTACTTTACTTTATTAAGATTTGTTTATTAATTCAGTTTTACTGCCTAAAATCAAACAAATAGTCCCTGCTTATAAGCAATTCTTAATAAAAGCACTGTACATACAAGTAAATAGATACACAGATATGTTATATCCCTAGTAATATTCAAGAACCATACATATTCCTTTAAGGTGAGTTATAAGGGAGGCAATTAAATGGTCATTTTTGCAGTGAGTGGGTTGCAGAAATTAAGTTTTTATTTAGCATCTGTGAAAAGGTGACATTTCAAGGAATATTTAATAACTGACTACTGGAGGAACATTTGACTGTACAAAGTATGAAACCTCATGTAGAAGGGCCAGCGCTGGAAAACTCCTGTAAGCAGGAAAGGAACTGGGAGAGGAAAGGTGGAGGTCATGGGCAGGGAGGGAGCCAGGAAAGTTACTACGGACCTCAGATCTGGGAGAATCAAGACGTTGGTATGATAAGAGCAGGAAACTTTATTCTGGAGCTGGGTTACATGGCACCTAATCAGTAGCTGATTATGAGCATTGGAGAACACGAACATCAGCACCCATGATAGGTCTAATACCGTATCTGAAACTTAGAAGCCAACCAGATTACTTATGAGCCAGGGTAAGGATTATATATAGAAATATGTGTAAAACAACTGAAAAGTTAGGAGCCAGCAGTAACATTTTTCTCAATGATAAAGTCAGCTGGAGATAATTGCAGTAAATAAGCAAATTAGGAATAAGTGCATTGGATTTTTATGCTTATCTGGTGAGAAAAAATATGATTTTTCAGTAATACCTAGATAAATCATCAGGATTGTGTGAATGACAAGGTAAGGGAAAAAATAACAAAGATTTGTTTGCAAATCTTTAAGAACTGGCTGAGAAACGTATCATGATTATTACCTATAGAAATACTTCTATTCTTATAGTCAGGAGCCAGAGTAAAAATAACATTTTCTGCCTAGTTGCACGATTAATACTATATATGTAAACACGCAAAGCACTTTTGTCGCATGGAAGCTCTAATATACATTACAGTGCTAGACCTTGCTGTGAGACGCCTGAAATGTATACACCTGCCACAGAAATCTATGAACTGCTCCAAAGAGTTTATAATATAGAGCCCTGGATGACAATATTATATCAAACACAGGAGCCAGACACACCAGAGAGAAAACAAGGACTGGTGTGTATATATAAATATTTGAACAACAACCAAAATAGTTTGGAGCCAAATAAAACTGGTATCTGTGGCTCCTAGCATTTGTCAAAGCCGGATCAACAAGAAGTAGGGAGGACAAGTAAAAAAATACTTCAAGTTAAGTTAAGGTAAGGTTGAGATATATATATATATATATATATATATATATATATATATATATATATATATATATATATATATATATATATATATATATATATATATATCTGGCATGAAGTCTTGTTAGGTTATAGGATCTTGTCCAGCTCAGTTGATGATGCCAAATATAAGGGGGTAAGGCTGCAGACCCCCGGCCATTCACTTTCCCTACCTAGTGTAGGCATTCCTTATGAAAGGACTTAAAAGATGCTTTGCGGAAAGCTCTGTGTACATTCGATTTTAAGCTCAAAGACAGGACACTCCATTCTTTTGCAATGTGTTAATATTGTTTTTGCCCAGTGCTCAGTTATGGAATATGTTGGATGATAATAATAATAATAATAATAATAATAATTATTATTATTATTATTATTATGGCTCCTTATATTTATATACATATTTTATAACTCTTATTACACTGCTGCGTTACCACCGTGATGACCATTACTATATAAATAAGAATAAACTAATAACTAGCAAAGCATGTTAACTACGCTATACCAATATGTTTACCTAAACAAGAATACATTCTCTCCATGTACAAACTGCCCACTTAATCAACACATGACCCCAAACCAAGGCTGTAGTCTCTCTGCCCAAGCCCATGTACTAACATACACCACCATATACAGTACTGCTCTCTCACTGTCTGACCAACCTGCTCCTTCACCAGTCCCTATTGTATAAGTGCTCTCGCCATGACCACCCGAAACCTAAAAAAACACTCTTTGCAGCCATGATGCTGGGATGAGCTCACTGTCCAGTCTTCTTCCTCATCCAAATCTTTCTAACACATAAAAACTGAACTAATTATCTATCCAACCATCTCTAATGAACAAACCGGCACTCTCTGTGAGTACCAAATGCTGTCTCACCATTCACAACCAATCTGAACTGCAGGCTCGCCATTCCCAACCCGCGCTCTGTGCGAGTACTAACTGCAGGCTCACCATTCCCAACCCGCACTCTGTGCGAGTACTAACTGCAGGCTCACCATTCCTAACCCGCACTCTGTGCTAGTACTAACTGCAGGCTCGCCATTCCTAACCCGCACTCTGTGCTAGTACTAACTGCAGGCTCGCCATTCCTAACCCGCACTCTGTGCTAGTACTAACTGCAGGCTCGCTATTCCCAACCCGCACTCTGTGCTAGCACTAACTGCAGGCTCGCCAATCCTAACCCGCACTCTGTGCTAGTACTAACTGCAGGCTCGCTATTCCCAACCCGCACTCTGTGCTAGCACTAACTGCAGCCTCGCCAATCCTAACCCGCACTCTGTGCTAGCACTAACTGCAGCCTCGCCAATCCCAACCCGCACTCTGTGCTAGTACTAACTGCAGGCTCGCCATTCCCAACCCGCACTCTGTGCTAGTACTAACTGCAGGCTCGCCATTCCCAATCCGCACTCTGTGCGATTACTAACTGCAGGCTCACTATTCCCAACCCGCACTCTGTGCGAGTACTAACTGCAGGCTCACCATTCCCAACCCGCACTCTGTGCGAGTACTAACTGCAGGCTCACCATTCCCAACCCGCACTCTGTGTGAGTACTAACTGCAGGCTCACCATTCCCAACCCGCACTCTGTGTGAGTACTAACTGCAGGCTCACCATTCCCAACCCGCACTCTGTGTGAGTACTAACTGCAGGCTCACCATTCCCAACCCGCACTCTGTGTGAGTACTAACTGCAGGCTCACCATTCCCAACCCGCACTCTGTGTGAGTACTAACTGCAGGCTCACCATTCCCAACCCGCACTCTGTGTGAGTACTAACTGCAGGCTCACCATTCCCAACCCGCACTCTGTATGAGTACTAACTGCAGGCTCACCATTCCCAACCCGCACTCTGTGTGAGTACTAACTGCAGGCTCACCATTCCCAACCCGCACTCTGTGTGAGTACTAACTGCAGGCTCACCATTCCCAAACCGCACTCTGTGTGAGTACTAATTGCAGGCTCGCCATTCCCAACCCGCATTCTATGCGAGTACTAACTGCAGGCTCGCCATTCCGAACCCGCATTCTATGCGAGTACTAACTGCAGGCTCACCATTCCGAACCCGCATTCTATGCGAGTACTAACTGCAGGCTCGCCATTCCGAACCCGCATTCTATGCGAGTACTAACTGCAGGCTCGCCATTCCCAACCTACCCCCTCTCCCCCAACAAGGCTGCACTCATCTGTCCAGCACGCTCTTATAAAAAATAAAAAAATGACTCTACACTGTCTCTGGACAACCTGTTCCCTTCACCATGTCCAACGTTCCCATTAAACATCACCTTCCACTATCCACTCCCCAAATAGGGCTGCCCCCTTACCCATTTTATTTCATTTCACCCATTGAGAGCATTGAAAACTGTCTATACTTTGTACTAGCAGTTTTTCTCTACAGTAAATAATTTCTGAATTATTTAGAATTGATTTTACGGTTCTTGTATGCTAATGTGAGCCCCCTATATGTAGGGCTCGGTACACTTGACAAGAGTGGGAGAGGGGTATAACTGCAGGTCTTTTGTCCATCATTATTATTTTGAACCGAACTAGCAAATCAAGCAGCTAATTAATATGCATGAGCTGCTAGTTTGCATATAAATACAGCAACAACAGCTTGGAATTTCCCAGGACTGCTTAACTTAAGAAGAAAATGGATTGCACAACGTATAAAGAGGTTTTTCCTGCTCTTTAAGAATAGCCTAAAACATCTAGTTGATTTTGGAGAGACAAGAGTCCCTTCCCTGCCCAGACAGCCCCTCTGCCAGGCTGTCCTTCATGTCCATCCCTTATCTCTCATCAGCCAGCCAGTGACCCCCCTCCTGTCAGCCAGTGGCCCCGCTCCTGCCAGCCAGTGGCCCCGCTCCTGCCAGCCAGTGGCCCCGCTCCTGCCAGCCAGTGGCCCCGCTCCTGCCAGCCAGTGGCCCCGCTCCTGCCAGCCAGTGGCCCCGCTCCTGTCAGCCAGTGGCCCCGCTCCTGTCAGTCAGTGGCCCCGCTCCTGTCAGTCAGTGGCCCCGCTCCTGTAAGCCAGTGGCCCCGCTCCTGCCAGTGCCCCCCCTCCTGTCAGCCAGCCAGTGCCCCCCCTCCTGTCAGCCAGCCAGTGCCCCCCCCCCCCTGCCTGCCAGTGGCCCCTCTCCTGCCAGCCAGTGGGCTCCTCTACTGCCAGCCAGTGGGCTCCTCTACTGCCAGCCAGTGGGCTCCTCTACTGCCAGCCAGTGGGCTCCTCTACTGCCAGCCAGTGGGCTCCTCTACTGCCAGCCAGTGGGCTCCTCTACTGCCAGCCAGTGGGCTCCTCTACTGCCAGCCAGTGGGCTCCTCTACTGCCAGCCAGTGGGCTCCTCTACTGCCAGCCAGTGGGCTCCTCTACTGCCAGCCAGTGGGCTCCTCTACTGCCAGCCAGTGGGCTCCTCTACTGCCAGCCAGTAGCCTCCCTCCTGCCAGCCAGTGGCCCCTCTCCTGCCAGCCAGTAGCCTCCCTCCTGTCAGCCAGTGGCCCCCCTCCTGCCAGGCTGCCCTCCATTCCCCCTTGTCCATGCCTTCTCTCTCATACCCAGACCCGCCATGCTCTTCTCTTGGCGGTTTATCACCTTACACACAGCCCCTCTTGTCAGCCCTTGGTCCCCCTCTGCCAGGCTTCCTTCATATCCCCGTCACACAGACCCTCCATCCTCCTCTTTAGGCGGTGTATCACCTAACACACAGCCCTATATCTGCCCGTTGCCCCACTCACCCGCTCGGGTTTGCAGGGACCCATCCTGACGGCTGCACCACAAGGCGCTCTCCCCACTCTGTAGGATATAATGGTCCTTGGCTTGGAAGAGCTCCATGACAGCCTGACAGACAAGGCAGAGATCAACAGCTCATTCCCGGGATCTACACGGGCTCTAGCAACTGGGCAGTACCATCCTCCGGGTGTGGTGACGGCAGCACCGGCTCAGTCAGCACAACATCCCGCCCACATCCATACTGACAGCACAGAGAAACCCCGCCCCCTGACAGAGAACATGGTACAGTCCGAGACTGGGAACGACCACAATCTTTTTTTCTGATTGGCTGAAAACTCTAGCTCCGCCTTTATTTTAACCAATCACAGCCTGAGAAAAGAGAGATTCGTGTGCGCGCGCTCTAGTTTTCCTACCTTAAGCGCGCTTCCGCAGTGTAGGTGTTGCGCACAAGGAATAAGTGCTGCAACAGGTGAGGAGAATCTGACGTAAATGGTATATGTTGTATATAATGTCTTACAAAATAAGACTTTTATTAATTTTATATTCACAGGTTATTCTAGTTTATTTCATGAAAGGACCATAAGTTTTTCTGTTTTTTTTTTTATATCTTCGCTTGATAATAGACTCATTACTATAATAGTTGTGGACCAAGAACGTTGGTCATGGTTGGGCCATTGGTCATGTTTGCGGCCCCTGCGAGGCCCGTGGGACTTAGGCTGCAATGAGCGCCAAAGGCGCTCAGTGCAGGGTCCGCGATGAGCCCCGTAGGACTTAGGACTGAAGCACGTAAAACACCCGAACCAAACAAATGGAAAAACCACCAATAAACAACAATTATGCCTCAAATTCACTCACACACAGCATAGTGCGAGAGGCAGGGAGCCTGTGAGTCAGGGTGCAAGTTTATTCGAGGCATGTTTAGCACTTTTTCAGGATCGAAGATCGCCTAGCGAGACAAAAAATGGCTGCCTAAAAACGCAACACAGCAAAAACGAGCCAGCAGGACATAAAACTAGCCCGAGGTACATAAAAACGAGCCCTAAGCACTAACACTTAACGCAAGCCAGTAACACTTAACCAAGCCAGTAACACAACCCATCACTGTAACACTCAAGCACAACGCCTATAAAGTACACAGGGTGAGAGGCTTGCGAGGAGCGCTGAAGTTGATCATTGCAAAGTAGGAAAGTTGCGCATCACAAAGAGCGCCACAGGCGCTCATTGCAAGTTACGGATGAGCAACAAAGGCGCTCAGCTCGGGGCTAGCAATGACTGCCAATGGTGCTCAGAGGACCCATAGTAATTTTACTCCCGTCATTTTTGATGGGCATTTTCCTAGTAATTTTAGAAAGTAAAACAAAACCCACATTTTTTTCCCTATATCTAAACTAATGCCTTTTTTGTATTAAATAAAGCTATTTCAAGCACTGACAGTTGTAGTTGCCACATTCAATAGTGCAGAGAGAACCTAACTGTGTAATCAGTATTTTTCTCCCCACATGAAGTTTCCACAGATTCCACAGCAGCAGCATTTTATCTAAGGTAATAAAGGAGAGGATGTGTTTATTTTCTATTATTAAACATTATATATTTTTCAAGTGTATTGACTTTTAAAGTGTTTTTTTAAATATGGGCTCAGATTGGTAATAAGGTGGTTCTGAAGAATTTGTGGGGAGATTAGGGTGGGGGTCTAGAGGGGTAAGGGGGGTATGAAGGTCGGGGTAATGAGAAGGGATGTTGGACATGATTTATTAAAGGGAATGACGGAAATGAAAGATGAGGGAAAAGGGGGTATGAAGGGGGGGGTAACGGGATGTAGGGCATAATGGGTGAAAATGGATTGAAGAGAGGGTAAGGGGCGTATGTAGGTGAGGGTAAAGAGAAGGGATGTAAGAGATGATGGGTGGGGAAGATGAGGGTGAAAAGAATGGGTGGAAATGGAAGATCAGGGGGTGAGGACAGGGTAAGGAGGGTAATGAAGGTAGGGGTAATGAGGATGTAGGACATGACGGGTGAAAGCAATGGGTGAAAATGGAAGATCAGGTGGTGAGGATAGGGTAAGGGGCGTATGAAGGTGGAGGTAATGAGAAGGGATGTTAGACATGATTGATGCAAATGAAAGATGAGGATAAAGGGGGTAGGGCATAATGGGTGAAAATGGATTGGGTGAGGAAAGGGGGGTATGAAGATGGGGTTAATGAGAAGGGATGTAGGACATGATGGGTGAAAAAGAAAGATCATGGGGTGAGGAGAGGGTAAGGGGGCATTAAGGTGGGGATAATGAGAGGATGTAGGACATACTGGGTGAAAGGAATGGGTGAAAATGAAAGATAGGGGAAAAGGGGGTATGAAGATGGGGGATAATGGGTGAAAGAAATTGATAAAAATGGATCGGGATGAGTAGAGGATAAGGGGAGTATGAAGGTGGGGGTAATGAGAAGGGATGTAGGACATGATGGGTGAAAATGGAAGATCAGTGGTGAGGATAGTGTAAGGGGGTATGAAGGTGAGAGTAGTTAGAATGGATGGGTGAAAATTGAACATCAGAGGTGTAAGGGGGTATGAACGTGGGGGATAAGAAGAAGGGATTTAGGAGATGAGGGTGAAAGTGATGGGCGCAAATGGAAGATGATGGAAAAGGTGGATATGACGGTGTGAGGGAATGAAAATGGATGTAGGAGATGATGGGTGGGGGAGATGAGGTGGAAGAGATGGGTGCAAACTGAAGATGAGGGAGGAATGTGGATTTGAGAGAGCGGATATGGGAGAGATCACGAGAGCTGAGGGGATAGATGGAGAATATTGAAGGAGATGATTGGGAAAGAAATTGAGATGAGGCAGTAATAAGAGGGGTGAACATGAGAGACAGGGTGGGGATAGTGGAAGTAAAAGGAGTGTATGGCGGAAGGGGAAATAGGGGGTGAATAAGGGGAGATGGGGTAGGGAGTGAGTGGGAAATGAGAAAAGACTATAGTCATTGTGTGCTTTAAGGGAATAAAGAAAGTTAGTATTTTTAAGTTCTCTGGAGTTTATTTTCAAACATTGCAATAGTCCATGTAAAGCTCATGTGTGTCTTTGTTGGTCATAAACTATTAAAAACAGATTGCAGTGTAAAAAAAAGAGTCATTCATTTTATTTTCCTTTTGAAATTGTCAGTTTTTACCTCAGAGCCACTTCTCTCCACCTATTTGTGCATGTTGGGGGGAGTGGTCAGCTCTGCCTGGGGCCTGGACAAAAACAAAATTCCAGATCCTGTTCGAACTGAGCATGCTCCATAAAGGGGAGGGGCTGTGATAATAGATGTAATGCTTGGCCATAGTCATGACCAATGGGGCAGCCAAAACCGGCGTGCATGGTTCTTGGATTTCACTAGGAATATAATACACCTATGTATCTCTATATTATTGCCAATTTTTGTTTTTATTAAGAAGTGTCAAAAAGCTGTGTTTTGTCGACCTAAATCTTACAAAGAATTCATAACTGGTTTCTCCTCTCCGAAGTACACTGTCTTCGTGAGCTGCAAAGTATAGGATGTGAAGTGCCTCATAGTAACTCACTTGTGGAAACACTGCACTTCACAGTTTGTTTATTCATAAACTGCATAAGCTGCTGAGGTCAGACCCAACAGATTATGATTGTATCCAGAAAATCAGAGTTTATAAGCACTTCTCAATAAACTACATAACAGTAAATTGATACACAGTATATTATATTCCTAGTATAATCCATAAAGGCTTCATGATGGCCTATGCCCCCTGATAAGGCATTGGGAGGTAAAGAAAAGCAGCTCTGCCTAGGGGGAAAACAGGCAATTTTAAAAAGTATTTTTATTTAATTTAAGCTACATACTGTTTTAATAGTCCCCGTCAACAAATGAACATGAACTTTACTATTATATGCATTACAGTGGTCCTTTAATAGCATATCTTGGTCAGAAATAAATGTAATGTTGCCTAAATGTATTACGTGTACACTTAGGAGATTCAGAGATCTTGTTATAAGCTAAACTTTCACTGATCATATTGATTTTACTAAAATTGCAAATTTCAAATAAAAATAAAAAAAAACACGTAATTTTTAGCTTTATGTCTAATTAGATGCATTGCAAAATGTTGCAAATTTGTCTGGCCTCCTGGACCAGGAAAATGTCCTGAGCCCCTGGTACTGAAAGGGTTAAAGGACTACTGAAGTGTCCTATCTAGGTGGCGTGGCTGAGATTTCAATTTCTTGTTAGTGTGAGTATTAGATTTAGGTGTAGGGTTTGGGTGCTCACCACTATTTCACTATGTAAAGCTTATCATCTACCACTTACCCTAACCCCCAAATCTAACACTAGGAAAATGAACAACATTTCAGCTGCTGGCGGCCAGATAAAAAACATAAAGTAAATACAGCCTTTAAATTGTAACTTGATTTTTTTATTTTAAAGGCAGTACACATTGTGACTTTGTAGTAGTATCCGGCAACTGTGAATTTAGTTAAGAGCTCTATTCAGTCTGTTACTCAATAACAAAACTAAATAGAAGAGTAAGTAGTAGGATAACACTCCCATCAAGCCACAAACGCACTACCTGACCAAGATGAACTCCCATAGTAAATTTGTGTTCACATTTGAACGTCTAAATTAAAATAAAAATTAAAATATATTAAAAATGTAATTAAAAACTATTTCCTGCTCAGAATTCCGAGAAATACAGTTATTGCACTGCATTCTGGGAACCTGGGCAGGGGCATGCAAATGTGCTCACTAAGGCTTTGCTCTTGTTATCCAATACCATTTCAAACATGGCTTCCTTTTAAGCATATGCCTGCTGTATTACACAGCCTTAAGCAAAGCCCAGAATGGATTATGCACAAGCCAGGAAACCTACCCACAAGCAGCATAATTTATTTTTTTAACTTTTTATGTTTTTAGGCTTATGGCTTACACAGCAGAGCAGCTAATGTTTTTAACTTGATACATACTTAACAAACATATGTTGTATTTCCAAAATACGTTTATTCATTTTAAAAGTATGGAAAAAGGCATGATGTGTGATATGTAATAACTATTTATTCGATGATGTAATGTCATATGGTGCACAATACCCTGTGTCATTGTTAGATGTATGATGTCACTCCTAGCTGACTCATTGTGTTTTTCTTATGGTTTGTGTGTCATACTTGTCAGTTATTTAAATTTGTCTGAACAGTCTGATTTAAAAAAAAAAATCTGGGTTGTTTGTTTCAGATCAGGCAATTAGTGTTGTGGGTGAGAGCTAATGTTTTATTTCTGGAACTTCTTTTTAAAAGACCGCTGTGGTCAGTTTTTTTTTCTATATGGTTTCTTGATAAGCCTGATAATGGCCAAAATGTGTTTAAAAAGTAAAAAAAACAGCCTTTAAATTTTTATCATTTCTACTCTATTATTCATTACTCTGAGGATCTTATTATTTTCTCAAAAGGGTCTGTTCTTGTGGACTAATCCGCTTTCTGTTCGACCGAATGCAATGGCAGTTAGATGCCACATTCTCATTGTGTAGATAGAAACTTCCTGTTTATTCAAATTGTCTTCCAACCTCAGGAAGTTTATCAGAAGAAGCCATAATGGCAGATCTCACAGCAGTATAATTGCCTATAGAAGGTAACATATTACAGTATTTATTATTTTTATTTTCTATTCTAGAGAAATTCAATTTTATTATTTACCATTTTACCTATAATTTTAAATTACACCAAATTTGGAACCTCCGCTGTGTTTAGTATTACTTATTTCTATTTATGAATTGTTCCTTGCTTGCCTACTAGATACAGTTTTAATACATCTATTTGCATTTTAATAATGTTTAGATTTAAATTAACTTAATACTCTTCACAGTTTTATGTTTTGTGTGTAGCTGTCACATTGCACACCGTGCATAATGATCAGTCTATCTCTCATTGTGCCATATATATATATATATATATATATATATATATATATATATATATATATATATATATATATATATATATATATATATATATATATATTGTTTTTCCTTTTGCTGAGAGATCTACATGAACCACTATGGAAGACCACTCTAGTAAAGCTGTCATGTTCATGAGTATGTTGATACACTTTTATTCACAGATGATGACATATCTCTTTTTTTAAAAGATATGCCATCTACCCTGGCACTCCCTTCCATTGCTAGTGCTCACAAAAGTAATATGAAGAATAGTGTCACAATAGGACCAATACCACATGGAGGTGCTGCTAGGCTGGCCCCAAAACCCACCGATCTCCCCCCCTCATCATCCCAAAAGTAACTATATTCACCTGTCACCGCCTTATTGGGTGCGATCGCTAGGGGAACTATGAGCCCATAACCTAAGATATAATGTGCCATTAATCTTGTAGTTTCCCCTTGCATGCCCCTTCCCCAGTTAGAGTGGCATATCTTCAATTAAGGCTAATTGCTGTCTTCTGACATGTATTTCCCTTTGTGATATTATGCCCCAGCCAACTCCCCTCTAAATTCATTGCCGCATCAGATCTATAGTACTTGGCCTATTTCATTTTACCAAGGGTTTGTAGGTATTTCCCTCATTGGCAGCCAACCAACAGCCACAGCAATAACGTCAGTTAACCAAGAATTGGTTACCCCCTCTATTGAATCTCTAAGACAGATCTGCTTATTCTTAAGTTCTTCCCACTATCGACAAAACAGTCTATTGAAGTTCATTTATTAAGTGATGCGGTTAAGGAAAAGGGATGGATCTCAGAAAGTACTGTATATACTCGCGTATAAGCCGAGTTTTTCAGCCCCTTTTTTTAAGGCTAAAAAGGCCCCCCTCGGCTTATACTCGAGTCACTTCCTCTCCCCCCCGTGTCTCTCTAACCCCCCCGTGTCTCTCTAACCCCCCCCCCCGTGTCTCTCTAACCCCCCCCCCCCCGTGTCTCTCTAACCCCCCCCCCCCCCCCCCCGTGTCTCTCTAACCCCCCCCCCCCCCGTGTCTCTCTAACCCCCCCCCCCCCCGTGTCTCTCTAACCCCCCCCCCGTGTCTCTCTAACCCCCCCCCGTGTCTCTCTAACCCCCCCCCCCGTGTCTCTCTAACCCCCCCCCCCGTGTCTCTCTAACCCCCCCCCCCGTGTCTCTCTAACCCCCCCCCCGTCTCTCTAACCCCCCCCGTGTCTCTCTAACCCCCCCCGTGTCTCTCTAACCCCCCCCCGTGTCTCTCTAACCCCCCCGTGTCTCTCTAACCCCCCCCCGTGTCTCTCTAGCCCCCCCCCGTGTCTCTCTAGCCCCCCCCCGTGTCTCTCTAACCCCCCCGTGTCTCTCTAACCCCCCCGTGTCTCTCTAACCCCCCCGTGTCTCTCTAACCCCCCCGTGTCTCTCTAACCCCCCCGTGTCTCTCTAACCCCCCCGTGTCTCTCTAACCCCCCCCGTGTCTCTCTAACCCCCCCCTGTGTCTCTCTAACCCCCCCCCCGCCCCCCGTGTCTCTCTAACCCCCCCGTGTCTCTCTAACCCCCCCCGTGTCTCTCTAACCCCCCCGTGTCTCTCTAACCCCCCCGTGTCTCTCTAACCCCCCCGTGTCTCTCTAACCCCCCCGTGTCTCTCTAACCCCCTCGTGTCTCTCTAACCCCCCCCCCCCCCCGTGTCTCTCTAACCCCCCCCCCCGTGTCTCTCTAACCCCCCCCCCCGTGTCTCTCTAACCCCCCCCCCCCCCCCGTGTCTCTCTAACCCCCCCCCCCCCATGTCTCTCTAACCCCCCGTGTCTCTCTAACCCAGAGGCCGGAGCAGAAGCAGGTAAGTGAGGGGAGAGAGGGAGGTATTTAGGGGGGTTTAGGTTGAGGGGGTTTAGGTTTAGGAGGGGGGTTGAAGAGGCGGGGTTGAGGTTGAGGAGAGGGGTTGAGGTTGAGGAGGGAGGATGAGGAGGGTTGAGGTTGAGGATGGGGGGGTTGAGGAGAGAGGATGAGGATGAGGGGGGGTCGAGGTTGAGGAGGGGGGGTCGAGGAGGGAGGTTGAGGAGGGAGGATTAGGAGTGGGCTTGAGGAGGGTGATAAGGGAGAGGTTGGAAGAGACACAGGGAAGGGAGAGGGGAGAAGAGACACAGGGAAGGGAGAGGGGAGAAGAGACGGGGACACAGAGGGCACAAGAGGGACACAGGGGGCAGCACATTTTTCACCCTCGGCTTATACTAGAGTCCCTCCCCCTCCTCATTATAAACCCCCCTCCTCATTCTCCCTCCTCAACCTAAACCCCCCTCCTCGTTCTAACCCCCCCTAAATACCACCCCCTCTCCCCTCACTTACCTGTTTCTGCTCCGGCCTCCGCTCCTTTACCCGGCTCGCATGTGACGTCACATGCGCGCCGCGTCATTAGCATATACCGGGTGCCGGCATTCGGTATATGCTAATGGCGTGGCGCGCATGTGACGTCACGTCATTAGCATATACTGGTTGCCGGCTCCCGGTATATGCTAATGACGCGGCGCGCATTTTTGATCTAAAATTTCCTGTTCTGTCTTTTTTTTTTTTTTTTGGTAGTGTCTAATTTGTTCCGGAGTTATTTTATCAAAATCTTTCTTTATTTGCCTATCTAATTTGGATAATTAACAATATAATTGTTTTCATGGAAGACCTCTTTGTTTTTTGTAATGGTGATACCAACTGATCAAAATGCCTCGAATTACAGCCTTGTGTGCCATCCAGATCATTGTTTTAGAGTGGATTGAAGGACCATTTTCGTTGAAATAGTTACTTGTGTTCTTAGATTGTCTCTGATTTTTTTGATCTTTCATTAAGTTTTTGTTGCATTTCCATTTGGTCTCTGTAAGGGTAACACTCCTATCTCGAGATCAACAGAAACCATCTGACCATGTTATGGGACCGATTTCTGATTTTGAATAAGGCGGACTGATGAACTTTTTTTTGTCGGCCCAACCTCCAAATGGATAACTAGGTGCCAGCCCGATGGAACAATCTGTACTGGGAAGGGAAATTCAAAGTTCTGCAATGTTTATTTTGTGTTTATATGTTACTATTTCCATTATTTTGTTTGACAATAAATATGTGCCCGAAAATAAAGTTATGTGAGGCAAGGCAGTGTTTTCTTTCCTGTGGGCTGTAATCAGGGTCCAGGTGAGAGTGGGTGTGGTTTGGCCTGTGTAAAGGTTTATCTGTGTGCATTTTGTCGTGTTCTGTTTGAATCAGTTCTGTGAGGCAGGGCAGTATTTTCTGTCCTCTGCTTATTTATCATTGTACAGGTGAGTAGGCAGGATCTATTTTAACAAGGGAAGAGCGAGCTTGCAATCATTTCCAGTGTAAGTGTAGTTAGTGTGTAGGAGATTGAATAAAAGGAGGGAATTCAAAGAAAAGGGGTATTATAAGAAAAAATAGAAAACAAACATATATATATATATTTTTGTTTTGTTTTGTTTTTGGGTTAAGGTGTAGAAAAGCAATCTTTATACAAATACACTGTATTTTTGTAACTGATAATCATGAGTCAGTCCAGTGGCAACCTCACAGAGTATACATCCTGCTGCATGTATGCACTACTGGAACAGATGATCCAGGGCCCATACCTCTGTGACAGGTGTGAGCATGTTGCCTCTCTGGAAGCTCAAATTGAAGAACTAGAGAGGAGAATTGCAACACTTCATGAAATTGTCACACTGGAAAGGGAGTTTGTGCTCACAGAGCACAGTTTAGCTGGGCCTAGCATGGAGGGAGGAGCTGGTGCTAGTGAGGATGTCCAGGGAGGTAGCTGGGTTACAGTTAGAAGGGGAATCAGGGGGAACAGGAGGAGGCAGGCCAGTTCTGAGTTGGCAAACACCAACAGATTTGCCAGATTGAGTGAAACTGTTTGGGATGTCCATTCAGGAATGGCAATGCCAGATAGAGCTGTTCCCTCTAACAGCCGGGAGAGCAGTTCTACTGGAGGAGTGGGAGGGCAGAATAGGCAGAGCAACAGACAGATTTTGGTGGTAGGGGACTCTATTATTAGGAAGGTGGACTGTATGATTTGTCACCCAGATCCCAGCAATCGAACAGTTTGCTGTCTCCCGAGTGCTCTGGTTTGGCATGGTGTGGATCATGTGGTGGATAAATTATTGGGAGGGGCTGGTAATGAACCCGCGATCTTGATACATATTGGTACCAATGACAAAGTAAGTGGAAGATAGAGTGCCCTAAAGAATAATTTTAAAGAACTAGGGAATAAGCTTAAAGCAAGGACCTCCAAGGTAGTATTTTCTGAGATACTACCAGTGCCATGTGCTAGCCCAGGGAGACAGAAGGAGCTTAGGGAGGTTAATGCGTGGCTAAAAAAGTGATGCAGGGCAGAGGGTTTTGGGTTTTTAGAGCACTGGGCTGACTTCTCACTTGGGTACAATCTCTATAGCAGGGATGGATTGCACCTTAATGCTGAGGGAACTTTTGTTCTAGGGGATAGGATGGTAGAACGGCTGGGGGAGTTTTTAAACTTGTAGGAGGGGGAAGGGACTTTATAGAAGTATTGGGGTAAAAAGGGTAGAGAGGGAAAGGGATTAATTAGTTACCCATGGGGGAGGAGAAGGGGGAGGGTTACAATAGACAGTAGGGAGGTATTTATAGGGGCCTCAAATACAGTGGCAAGCACTACACAACGGCAGAGCCATAGCAACATAAAGTGTATGCTTGCTAATGCAAGAATTTTGCCTGGGAAAATGGGCGAGCTAGAATTATTAGCAGTACAAGAAAAATGGGGCTTAATAGGCATTACTGAAACATGGTGGGATGAATCCCATGACTGGACTGTTAATCTGGATGGTGAAACCTTTTTAGGAAAGATAGGGGAAATGGTAAAAGAGGAGGAGGGATTTGTCTGTATGTTAAGCCTGAATTTAAGCCTATAGTCAGAGAAGATATTTATGCTGGAACTAGCGGCAACATTACATTTTTGTGGGTTGAGCTAAATAGTGGAGGAGCTAATTCTAAACGCATATTGGTGGGAGTAAGCTATAAACCCCCAAATATAATTGAAAGTGAGGAAATACAATTATTGTTACAGATTGGAAATGCAGCTAAGCACGGGCAAGTTCTAACAATGGGAGCCTTTAATTACCCTGAAATAAACTGGATAAATGAGACCAGCAACTCAGCTAAGGGAAGCAGGTTCTTTAGTACACTCAGGGATCATTATCTGGCACAGGTAATACAAGAACCTACTAGAAATGGGGCCATCTTGGATTTAGTCATCACAAGTAATGTTGATATAATATCAAATGTAAAAATAGGGGAACCCTTGGGGAACAGTGAGCACAACACAGTCTCATTTGAGATTGAATACAAAAAACAGAGTTTTAAGGGGTTGAACAAAAACTCTAAATTTTAAAAGGGCAAACTTTAATGGGCTACGGGCAGCAATAATACATATATAGACTGGGACAAAGAACTTACAGGGAAAAATACTGAAAATAAATGGACAACATTCAAATCCTTACTAAATAAACATACTCATCGGCCTGTACCATGTGAAAATAAAATGAATAGAAGTAAATCACATACCTTGTGGCTTAACAATGACTTAAAGATCATGATAAGGAAAAAGAAACATGCATTTAAATTATACAAGGAGGAGGGAACAGAGGCAGCTTTATGTGACTATAAGGAAATCAACAAGGCCTGCAAAAGGGCTATTAAACTGGCTAAAATAGAAAATGAGAAGTCAGTTGCAAAGGAAAGTAAGACTAAAACTAAAATATTTTTTTTATATTTTAATGGGAAGAAGGCCAGGAAGGAAGCTATAGGAACATTACTATGTGACGCAGGCCAATTGATAATTAGTGACCATGAAAAGGCAGATGAGATAAATAGGTTCTTTTCGTTGGTATACACAAGCGAGGTACCAGTGGTTGGGACACCGCAACAGAATCGGGCTACGCTACCATCACTAAATAATTGGTTAACGCAGGAAGAAATCCAAAAGAGATTGGAGAAAATAAATGTTAATAAAGCCCCAGGTCCTGATGGAATATATCCAAGGGTACTGATGGAGCTGGGTTCTGTAATAGCCAAACCATTATATCTAATATTTCAAGACTAACTCACTACAGGGTCTCTACCAGATGACTGGAGAAAAGCAGAGGTTATACCTATATTTAAGAAGGGAGCAAGAGCAAATCCGGGGAATTCTAGACCAGTGAGCCTCACTTCTGTAGTTGGGAAGCTTTTAGAAGGGTTAATAAGGGATAATATACAAGAATATGTCTATTTGAACAAGATCATAGGTAGTAGTCAACACGGATTTATGAAGGATAGGTCATGTCAGACCAATCTAATTAGTTTCTATGAGGAGGTTAGTAGGAACTTGGATCAAGGCAACTCAGTGGATGTAGTCTTTTTGGATTTTGCAAAGGCTTTTGATACAGTACCTCATGTGGGACTTTTGAGCAAACTAGGGGATACAGGAATTGCAGTAAATATCTGCTCATGGATTGAGAGCTGGCTAAAACACAGGAAGCAAAGGGTTGTTGTAAATGGAACATACTCGGATTGGACTAATGTGGTAAGTGGGGTTCCTCAAGGTTCAGTATTAGGTCCTCTCCTTTTTAACATAATTATTAAAGACATAGAAGTAGGACTCGAAAGTAGTGTTTTGCTGATGACACTAAGTCGTGCAAGGTAATTAAATCGGATAATGATGTACTTTCCCTGCAAAGGGATTTGCATAAATTAGAGAAATGGGCGGCTAAATGGCAGATGAGATTTAATACAAATAAATGTAAGGTTATGCATTTGGGAATGAAAAATAGCCATGCAATTTATAATCTTAATGGAGCAAATCTAGGGGTATCAGATATTGAAAAGCATTTGGGAGTACTAGTGGACAACCACCTAGGTAGCAGTGCTCAATGCCAAGTAGCAGCTGCAAAGGCAAGTAAAATATTAGCGTGTATTAAGAAGGGTATAGAAGCAAGGGAAGCAAATATAATTCTACCACTATACAAATCCCTAGTACGCCATCATTTGGAATATGGAGTAATATTTTGGGCACCACTTCATAAACAGGACATTTTAGAGGTGGAAAAGGTACAGAGAAGGGAAACAAAACTAATAAGGGGAATGGAGGGGCTAAGTTATGAAGAAAGACTAACCAAAATAAACTTATTTTTGCTAGAAAAAAGGCGTCTTCAAGGAGATATGATTACCTTATTTAAATACATCCAGCGTCAATATAAGGCTTTGTCAAGTGAACTTTTTGTAGCAAGAGATTTTCAGCTGACAAGAGCACATCCCTTGAGGTTAGAGGAAAAAAGATTTCACCTTAAACGAAGAAAAGGGTTCTTCACAGTCAGGGTGGTTAAACTGTGGAATTCTCTACCAAAGGACGTGGTGACAGTGAATTCGATAGATAACTTCAAAAAGGGCTTACATATATTTTTGAAAAAAGAGGGCATTCAATGTTATCCTAGATAACTAGCGTAAGGAATATTGATCCAGGGAGAAATTTGATTGCCAGTTTCTGGGGTCAGGAACGAATTTTGCTTTTTTTCCCCCTTATGAGACAATTGGCAAGTTTCAATGTTTTTTTTTGTTCTGTTTGCCTTCCTCTGGGTCAAATAGCAATTAATAACAAATAGTCCACATATTAAAAAGGTCAAGAGAGATATAAAAAGGTTGAACTTGATGGTCTAACAGTCTTTTTTCAACCTCAAATACTATGTAACTATGTAAGAGCAGTCTTGGGAGAAAATTTGTTTCAGTGCTGTATTTCTTGGGGAAGGTGAGGGGCAGTCTGGGTGCTTATCACCCTGCTTCGAATAATGGAACAGTGGCCCAACCAGCATTGTCTTTCAAATCATGACATTATGTTGCAGGGGCAAGTCTTCATTCCAATCATAAACGAAAAGATCTGGGGTAATTTAGTGTCATGGCTAAAGCAGAGCTTTACAAATTGTGGGAGCCATGGCTTCTAAAATGTTACTTCTGGTCCCTAACATTGTTTGGGCATTCATCATATATTTATATACATAAACCATTCTCTGGCTCAGTATTTCAAAGGCTTCTAAATTTGGCATAAATTCTCAGTTCTGGATTAAAACCAATACAACTAAACAAGCTGCTCTAATTAAAATTTGAATCTTAGCTTCTACTTGTGCTTTGTGTCCTTACAAGGGTCTGGGAGGTACTGGCTTGGAAATCAGCTTTTTAAGAATAATCTGATTAGTAACTAGACCAATGACAAGTACCGTATTTATCGGCATATAACACGCACCAGCGTGTAACACGCACCTCATTTTAAGAAGGGAATTCCAGGAAAAAAAATAATTAAAATAAAGAACTTTGAAGCAAAATCCTCAACCTCCCTCCTCATCCTCCCTCCTCAACCCCCTCCTCCACCCCCCCCCCCATCCTCCACCCCCCCATCCTCATCCTCCTTCCTCAATCTCCATCCTCAACGCCCCTCCTCATCCTCAACGCCCCTCCTCATCCTCAACGCCCCTCCTCATCCTCAACGCCCCTCCTCATCCTCATCGCCCCTCCTCATCCTCATCGCCCCTCCTCATCCTCAACGCCCCTCCTCATCCTCAACGCCCCTCCTCATCCTCAACGCCCCTCCTCATCCTCAACGCCCCTCCTCATCCTCAACGCCCCTCCTCATCCTCAACGCCCCTCCTCATCCTCAACGCCCCTCCTCATCCTCAACGCCCCTCCTCATCCTCAACGCCCCTCCTCATCCTCAACGCCCCTCCTCATCCTCAACGCCCCTCCTCATCCTCAACGCCCCTCCTCATCCTCAACGCCCCTCCTCATCCTCAACGCCCCTCCTCATCCTCAACGCCCCTCCTCATCCTCAACGCCCCTCCTCATCCTCAACGCCCCTCCTCATCCTCAACGCCCCTCCTCATCCTCAACGCCCCTCCTCATCCTCAACGCCCCTCCTCATCCTCAACGCCCCTCCTCATCCTCAACGCCCCTCCTCATCCTCAACGCCCCTCCTCATCCTCAACGCCCCTCCTCATCCTCAACGCCCCTCCTCATCCTCAACCCCCCTCCTCATCCTCCACCCCCCTCCTCATCCTCCACCCCCCTCCTCATCCTCCACCCCCCTCCTCATCCTCCACCCCCCTCCTCATCCTCCACCCCCCTCCTCATCCTCCACCCCCCTCCTCATCCTCCACCCCCCTCCTCATCCTCCACCCCCCTCCTCATCCTCCACCCCCCTCCTCATCCTCCACCCCCCTCCTCATCCTCCACCCCCCTCCTCATCCTCCACCCCCCTCCTCATCCTCCACCCCCCTCCTCATCCTCCACCCCCCTCCTCATCCTCAACCCCCCTCCTCATCCTCAACCCCCCTCCTCATCCTCAACCCCCCTCCTCATCCTCAACCCCCCTCCTCATCCTCAACCCCCCTCCTCATCCTCAACCCCCCTCCTCATCCTCAACCCCCCTCCTCATCCTCAACCCCCCTCCTCATCCTCAACCCCCCTCCTCATCCTCCCTCTTCATCCTCCCTCCTCAACCCCCCCTCCTCATCCTCCCTCTTCATCCTCCCTCCTCAACCCCCCATCCTCAAATCCCCTCAACCCCCCATTCCTCATCCTCCTTCCTCAACCCCCCTCTTCATCCTCAACCCCCCTCCTCATCCTCAACCCCCATCCTCAACCCCCTCCTCATCCTCCCTCCTCAACCCCCTCCTCATCCTCCCTCCTCAAACCCCCTCCTCAACCCCCCCATCCTCAACCCCCATCCTCATCCTCCCTCCTAAACCCCCCATCCTCATCCTCCCTCCTCAACCCCCCCATCCTCAAATCCCCTCAACCCCCCATTCCTCATCCTCCTTCCTCAACCCCCCTCCTCATCCTCAACCCCCCTCCTCATACTAACCTTCAAGCCAGCAGCAGCTCAGTACACAGATCTACAGATCAGTGTCTGACTCGTCCTACTTCCTTCTATAGGTAGACTACACATCCTATGATTCCTTTCTGCACAAACTGCCCTCATTTATTGTTACATTGTATTGAAATGTAAAGCTGCCTGTGATTGGCCAAAACAAATCATGAATTTTATAGTAATTTTAGCAGAGATACTTAGGGTGTTAACTAACAAAAGCCGCTGCTCGTAAACTCAAGAGATTTATTAAACATCAGGGTGAGTTTGTACATGTTTTTTTTTTTTTTTGCTGTTTGACAACTACGATTGCCGGCAGGGCGCACATGCGCATTGCGCAGGGTAAGCCGCACCTGCACATTTTGTCTGCGTGCGTACACGAGGGAAGGAGTGGGGAGACACAGAGGAGGGGGAGAGACACAGGGGAGTGAGGGGGGGGACACAGAGGAGGAAGGTGGGAGACACAGAGGAGGAAGGTGGGAGACACAGGGGAGTGAGAGGAGGGGGGAAAGACACAGGGGAGTGAGAGGAGGGGGAAAGACACAGGGAAGGGGGAGAGACACAGGGGGCGAGAGGCTGGGGCAGTGCCACATTTTTGCTGTTTGACAACTACGATTGCCGGCGGGGCGCACATGCGTGAGAGGAGGGGGAAGAGACGGGAGCAGGGGGAGAGACACAGGGGAGTGAGAGGAGGGGGAAGAGACGGGAAAAGGGGGAGACACACGAGAGGGAGGTGGAGAGACACGGGTGGGAGAGGAGGGGGGGTGGACACACAGGGGTGGGAGAGGAGGAGGGGTGGACACACAGGGGAGGGAGAGGAGGGGAGAGACACGGGAGGGAGAGGAGGGGGGAAGAGACACAGGGGAGGGGGGAAGAGACAAGAGTGGGGAAGGGAGATGGGGGAAAGAGACACAGGGGAGGGAGATGGGAAGAAAAGACACGGGAGGGAGAGGGAGGAAAAAAAGACACAGGGGAGGGAGAGGGGGTAAAAAAAACGGGGCGAAGACACAAGGGAGGGAGAGGAGGGGGAAATGAGACACAAGGGAGGAAGTAGACAGAGGGAGAGACTCGCAATGAGCGCCAAAGGCTCTCATCGTGAGGCCTGTGATGAGCGCCAAAGGCGCTCATCGCAATGCCAGTAAAGTAGAGTGGAGGAAAGGCTCGCAATGAGCGTATCCCGTCAAGTAGAGGGGGGAGAGGCTAGCAATGAGCGCCAAAGGCGCTCATCACAAGGCCAGTAAAGTAGAGAGGGAAAGGCTTCCATTGTGTGGCAAACAGCATAGCCATTCTCCAAATTTTATTGCTGTTATTGACAGGCAAATTTCTAGTTACTAATAATGGAGATTTGAATGAAACAATTCTGCCAAAACTTCTAAATTCTTGGACATTGCCACCACATACAGGGAGTGCAGAATTATTAGGCAAATGAGTATTTTGACCACATCATCCTCTTTATGCATGTTGTCTTACTCCAAGCTGTATAGGCTCGAAAGCCTACTACCAATTAAGCATATTAGGTGATGTGCATCTCTGTAATGAGAAGGGGTGTGGTCTAATGACATCAACACCCTATATCAGGTGTGCATAATTATTAGGCAACTTCCTTTCCTTTGGCAAAATGGGTCAAAAGAAGGACTTGACAGGCTCAGAAAAGTCAAAAATAGTGAGATATCTTGCAGAGGGATGCAGCACTCTTAAAATTGCAAAGCTTCTGGAGCATGATCATCGAACAATCAAGCGTTTCATTCAAAATAGTCAACAGGGTCGCAAGAAGCGTGTGGAAAAACCAAGGCGCAAAATAACTGCCCATGAACTGAGAAAAGTCAAGCGTGCAGCTGCCACGATGCCACTTGCCACCAGTTTGGCCATATTTCAGAGCTGCAACATCACTGGAGTGCCCAAAAGCACAAGGTGTGCAATACTCAGAGACATGGCCAAGGTAAGAAAGGCTGAAAGACGACCACCACTGAACAAGACACACAAGCTGAAACGTCAAGACTGGGCCAAGAAATATCTCAAGACTGATTCTTCTAAGGTTTTATGGACTGATGAAATGAGAGTGAGTCTTGATGGGCCATATGGATGGGCCCGTGGCTGGATTGGTAAAGGGCAGGGAGCTCCAGTCCGACTCAGACGCCAGCAAGGTGGAGGTGGAGTACTGGTTTGGGCTGGTATCATCAAAGATGAGCTTGTGGGGCCTTTTCGGGTTGAGGATGGAGTCAAGCTCAACTCCCAGTCCTACTGCCAGTTCCTGGAAGACACCTTCTTCAAGCAGTGGTACAGGAAGAAGTCTGCATCCTTCAAGAAAAACATGATTTTCATGCAGGACAATGCTCCATCACACGCGTCCAAGTACTCCACAGCGTGGCTGGCAAGAAAGGGTATAAAAGAAGAAAATCTAATGACATGGACTCCTTGTTCACCTGATCTGAACCCCATTGAGAACCTGTGGTCCATCATCAAATGTGAGATTTACAAGGAGGGAAAACAGTACACCTCTCTGAACAGTGTCTGGGAGACTGTGGTTGCTGCTGCACGCAATGTTGATGGTGAACAGATCAAAACACTGACAGAATCCATGGATGGCAGGCTTTTGAGTGTCCTTGCAAAGAAAGGTGGCTATATTGGTCACTGATTTGTTTTTGTTTTGTTTTTGAATGTCAGAAATGTATATTTGTGAATGTTGAGATGTTATATTGGTGTCACTGGTAAAAATAAATAATTGAAATGGGTATATATTTGTTTTTTGTTAAGTTGCCTAATAATTATGCACAGTAATAGTCACCTGCACACACAGATATCCCCCTAAAATAGCTAAAACTAAAAACAAACTAAAAACTACTTCAAAAATATTCAGCTTTGATATTAATGAGTTTTTTGGGTTCATTGAGAACATGGTTGTTGTTCCATAATAAAATTAATCCTCAAAAATACAACTTGCCTAATAATTCTGCACTCCCTGTATGTATGTGTGATCCTATTTGGTTACATTCTCGCCAACACAGTTTCTGCTTTTCATCTTTACTTATATGCACCATTTTTATAGGCACCATGTGACATCTTTAGGAAGCATTCTTAATGTATTTTGCAGTAAAAAAAAAAAAAAAAGAATGCCATCCTTCTACAGGCCATCTAGACAATAGTAGACAATTAAAAGATTGTGAGAAACTAATTGTATCTAACAATAAGACACCTCTTATATGGAAGTGTTATAACATCGGTAAGAATAGGTTTGAATGATTCAAATACTTCAAATGGAGACTTTGGGAAGAGGACGTAAATGTTTACTTTGATATTTTTTCATGAAAAAAAGATTTTCACGCACTTCTCATTCTCCTCTATCATAATCCGGGAAAACTTAGATATACCTTTAACAGTGAGCAAGAAATACTAAAGTGAATAAATTATGATATATCACCATTCATTTTGAAATCAAGCCTGATGAATAAGGAACAAATATCTACTTCTTAGATCAGACCATAAAAATCCAGGAATGGTCTCACTCTCCGTATGATTCCACTTTGAGCACAGTTGTCTCTGTCGGCCTGACTAAACCACTAATTAGCATACCTGTACTCAGGAAGGGACATTCTCAAACCTAGCCTGTGGATGGTACTAAAGGACAGGTTTAGGAAACACTGATGTAAAGGAAATTATGCACAACTGTAGTACACCATCACAAAAAGGCTTAAATTAACTTTGATTTTCTGTAGACTTTCAGCGTACTCATGTACTTACAGAGCAAGGTCACCAGGTAACATGGGAAGTCCATGCATATCAAGAAAAAGCCTTTTGGCAACACTTGTAAGACATGCCTCCCAGGTGGAGAGAGTGAACCATTAGGAGCAACCTGGGAAAGGGTCCGTTTTGGGTGCTGGCTAACTGCCCCCCCAAAGTTGATGAGCGTGAGGTTCATTAAAAATACTGGATAGAATTAAATACCTTTTAAATTGGTGTTTGTTATCAACCAAACATTCTGTTTAACAAGGTTCTGTGAGCATTAAAGTACCTTTTAAAAGGTTAGCTTTGTTTTAACAAAACATGTTAACTGAATTAGTTTTGGCTGAGGATTTTACACTCCCTTCCTTTCCACTGAGGAAAGAAATGCTCCTCCCTTATCTATACACACAAAGGACATGCTTCAGATATGTCAGAATCAAAGGGTCATAGAATTCCCAGCATGTAAAGCATACTTTATTGGAGCATTGGTTATATATTACCATGTTTTATGATAAATGATTAAAAGTTTAGAAAACAAACAAAGTGATTGCTCTGTCTCTTAAATGAGTCAGGTTTGGAGGTGTTTTTGACAAGTAAATATATATCAACTTCTTAAATAGGTGCTTGATATTATGATTTTGTTGATACGTGATTTATTTTGTGATGCAAGGAGATTAATAATAATATATATTTTTATTCTTGAGCGTGTATCTTACCATTGAAAGTCTTTTTGTACATATCTTATTCTATCTTTTCATGTGACAACACTGACAAAATGACCCTCTGCTACAATATAAAGTAGTAAGTGTACAGCCTGTATAACAGTGTAAATTTGCTGTCCCTTCAAAATAACTCAACACACAGCCATTAATGTCTAAACTGCTGGCAACAAAAGTGAGTACACCCCTAAGTGGAAATGTCCAAATTGGGCCAAATTAGTCATTTTCCCTCCCCAGTGTCATGTGACTCATTAGTGTTACAAGGTCTCAGGTGTGAATGTGGAGCAGGTGGGTTAAATTTGGTATTATTGCTCTCTGATACTGGTCGCTGGAGGTTCAACTTGGCACCTCATGACAAAGAACTCTCTGATCTAAAAAAACAAATTGTTGCTCTACATAAAGACGGCCTAGGCTATAAGAAGATCGCCAAGACCCTGAAACTGAGCTGCAGCACGGTGGGCAAGACCATACAGCGGTTTCACAGGGCAGGTTCCACTAAGAACAGGCTTTGCCATAGTCGACCAAAGAAGTTTAGTGCATGTGCTCAGCGTCATATCCAGAGGTTGTGTTTGGGAAATAGACGTATGAGTGCTGCCAGCATTGCTGCAAAGGTTGAAGGGGTGGGGGTCAGCCTGTCAGTGCTCAGACCATACACTGCATCAAATTGGTCTGCATGGCTATCATTCCAGAAGGAAGCCTCTTCTAAAGATGATGCACAAGAAGCCCACAAACAGTTTGCTGAAGACTAGCAGACTAAAGACATGGATTTCTGGAACCATGTCCTATGGTCCGATGAGACCAAGATACATTTATTTGGTTCAGATGGTGTCAAGTGTGTGTGGCGGCAATCAGCTTAGGAGTACAATGACAAGTGTTTCTTGCCTACAGTCAAGCATGGTGGTGGGAGTGTCATGGTCTGGGCCTGCATGAGTGCTGCCGGCACTGGGGAGCTACAGTTCATTGAGGGAACCATGAATATCAACATGTACTGTGACATACTGAAGCAGAGAATGATCCCCTCCCTTCAGAGACTGGGCCGCAGGGCAGTATTCCAACATGATAACAACTCCAACAAACCTCCAAGACGACCATTGCCTTGCTAAAGAAGATGAAGGTAAAGGTGATGGACTGGCCAAGAATGTCTCCAAACCTAAACCCTATTGAGCACCCTCAAACGGAAGGTGGGGGTGCAAGGTCTCTAACATCCACCAGCTCCGTGATGTCATCATGGAGGAGTGGAAGAGGACTCCAGTGGCAACCTGTGAAGCTCTGGAGAACTCCATGCCCACGAGGGTTAAGGCAGTGCTGGAAAATAATGGTGGCCACACAAAATATTGACACTTTGGGCCCATTTTGGATATTTCCACTCATGGGTGTACTCACTTTTGTGGCCAACGGTTTAGACATTAATGGCTGTGTGTTGAGTTATTTTGAGGGGACCGCACATTACACTGTTATACAGGCTGTACACTTACTACTTCACATTGTAGCAGAGTGCCATTTCTTCAGTGTTGTCACATGAAAAGATATCATAAAATATTTACAAAAATGTGAGGGGTGTACTCACCTTTGTGAGATACTGTATATACCCCCTCTATTTTCCATTGCAACTCATTTTTGTTTTTTGGAATATATTGCAACATAGCAATAATTTATGTCACCCGCAGCACCACACTTGGATGGCTGGAGAGCTGCTGAGAGAGCCTAGGAATAGCACTCAGGACCGAATCATTATGTAGTAAGTACAGGGCGATACATAGCTAGGGTCATATGATTTAAGTAACCAGAATTGAGATAATGTGAGTTACTGCAGCACCGGTGGCAGTTAGGAAGTAAGAAAATTTTACCATCAAAAAAGGGTCTTATTAGAAATCCTTTTCAATATGCTGCAGTAGGAAAACGGAAACCTATGCAGAGTATTAGGTCTAGTGAATGTGCTGATAACAATCCTACTAAGCCTCATTAGATTCTTTCCGCAGCTGTTCTATGCTTGGGAATCTTCATTCAACCACATCATTAGACCCCCTTTGAAATTTTACATTTGCATTCTGAAGGTGCTCTGTCCAACATAATTAAAGCCAAAAGATTCAGGACTTAGGATAATGATCAAGACATAATAATTTCTTGATCTCGGTCTATTTATAGGCTGTGGTTGTTTAAGACTTGTCTTGAACTCAGCCTTCCGTCACCTATGTCTGTCTTTTGGATTATCCTAATTTGTGATTGGTCTTATCCTCCCTACCTCTTGTCAGATGGTCCCTTTTCTGATCACTGACATGCAGTCTTAAAGGGATCTTGATAAACACTTAAAGGGTCACTGTCATTAAAGGTAAATTGTAATCCAATGAACTAAAATGAATAAAAATATGTTGGAAACTTTGGATCTGACTAAAAGCATAGTAAAGCAAGTAAAGAAAACCATAAAGCTAATTTTTAAATAGAAAAAATAAATGTTGATGCCTCAGCAGTGCCCTGAATGCATTTATATTTCAGGAGTGCTGTGGTTGCATCTATTTGTCTGTTAGAGGGAATGGTTGCTGTGCCAATTTCAATCTTATCCAGTTATCTAACAATGCTTCTGGACTTCACCTTCCTTAACCTATACCCCTCCCTCAACTGATGGCTACAAAAACACACAGTTATGGACCAGCTCTCAGGGAGTGATATAAGCATACACAAAATGGATTATTGTATTCATAAAGTCTTAAACAATTAGATTTTCATTAAAAAAAATCTTATGTCCAGATGATAATATTGTTAGTTTGGTACAGAAAATACTCAACAACAAAGGTGCCTTTATTTCTTGAACTACAGAGGTCCTTTAAAGAGCCAATTTAGTCCAAAACTTTCTATACTGCATTTAAAAGAACTTAAAGTAAATAAAGTAAATTAAGTACAAAAAAATATATACCAATAAAGCATCATAAAAAAACAATGTGTTGAGAGGAAGTATAAACGAGAGCCTTTCAATTGTATTTACTAATCTTTTTTCCTATCTTATCACATTGAATTTAATGCAAATATAGGTGCACTGAGTTGCAATACAGACATCCATAAGATTCACTGCTCTTTTTTGTTTTCTGTAAAAAGTCAGGACAGAGGAGCAGAAAACAGAAACATTGTGATTTAATGTAATTTATCTATACTATAAACCCCTTACTTTTTCATACAAAAATATATTTTTCGGTTTAAAATATGGGTGTTTTTTGATAAAAGGAAAAGATTTTGGGATCTTGTGTGTGTTTGCGTCACTAAGTTGTGTCAGACTCTTTGTGACCTCATAGACTTCAACACACTGCGCCAATACCCTTGGTTTTCATGGCAGAGATACTGGAGTGGGTTGCCAGTTCCTTCTCCAGTGGGCTACCGCATACAGCTCCTGGTATTCCTAGGTGGTCTCCCATCCATTTACTGACTGGACCGAACCCTGCATGGCTGCAGGGTGGTGTGACCTCTTGGTTTCCTAATTGTAATTGAACCCAGGTTACAACTGTGAAAGCACAGAATCCTAACCACTGGACCACCACGGAAACATTTTGGGATTATAGCTGCCCTTTAATGATTTTCTAGATGTCTAATATTTGACAAGCTTTTCTGTAGTATAGTATAAATATAAAACAATATAATTTTGATGATTATGTACTACTTGTTTATGTATATTTAGTTATTTTAATATTTTATTTATTTGTAATCTTGTGGAGTACCTGAATAAAGTTCAAAGTTAGCTGGTGGTTCCTGGATAGCTTTGTAGAATCTAAGCGTACCTGGGTAAGCTCTCCACACAGCTTCTCTTAAAGGGCCACTGACATGTCATATTGATAGTATGCTCGTTTGGAGACCTTAACATTATAACAGAGTTTCCAAATTTGTTTGGAAATGTTGTTAATAAACAATTACTTTTATTACTAAAAGTAATCTGAACTAGTTTGGGAAATCAGTGAAATACTGAAACAGAGATGACCCCTTGTGGTTATTAGAGTGTTGTACATCATCACAGAAATACAACAGTTACCTTGTAGTAATACTGTGAAGCGGCTTCAATGTCCTGCCATAATGGTACTGTTTTGAAAATTATTCTTTTTTTACTTTTGTAAAATGTTGGCAATTATCAATTCTTTGTAAAAAAAAAAAAAGGGGGCATCCGATTTCAATTGATGTCTATGTTTAACTACCAGATGATCTACATTAAGCAGCTACAGAAATCGCAGACATGAGACTGAATTCAAAAAGTTACATTTGAATTGACTTTACACTTTAAACCCTGTTGATATTGTTTCGGCTCGTAATGTTTCTCCATTTACAGAAAATTACTTAGCATTTCAGTAAAATATATGACTAGCCCATTTAGACTTAGTGGAAGCATAGTGGACCTCATTAGAGTGGACCTCATTAGAATAAAGGTCTACTATGAAACCCCTAACTCTAAACCCACTAATTAATTATAGAAATGGCAAATATACGTCAGTCAGTGATAAGATATCTGACAAAATAATGAATTGATACAGCAGAACAGATATTTGTGTGAGTCTAGTAAAAATATTAATTAATATATTATATAGTCCTTCCATTTTGGATCGCTACCCCACCGTTTTTCTGCAGAATAAATATAATTACATTTGAGAATATTTAATCTGAAAGATGGTCTAGCATGTCTTTAATTAATTAATTCCATAAATTAACTAATTGCTATGTGGGAAATCTGAGAAGAACCACTGGTATTTCTGCCCTGTGGGTGAGATCTGGGTCAGCCAGGACTTGTGTGCAAAAATGTAACCAACAGGATATCTCTGAGCAGTGTTGACTCGCTTGTTGGCAGAGCCAGTCCGCGTTCCTTGGTTCCTTAATGGAAACGCCCTATCAGCCTGTCAGGCAGCTGGCCAGGTGTATTTTTGCATGAACCCAACTTAAAGTGACACAGCAAAGCCCTAGCTCTTAAAGAAATGAAAAATATGCAAATAAATATATATCATTTGAATTGGTTGTAATTCAAACTATTGTGTGGAAGTGTTAGATAACTAAGGTTGAAAGTTGTCTCTTTTAAGCATAAATTACACACAAAAAAAGTCTTCCAACTCTCCTAATGGCTTAATCTCATGTTATTATTTAACGCTCCGTCAGCAGATTAGAACAGTGATACAACTTTAACAGTTACAAGTATTAATAGTTATCCCTCCTGCTATGTACTGTAAGAGTTGATTGATGTCCCCAAATAAAGGGGCTTAGAGAGAGGGAGGTCCCTGATAGATAATTAATGCTTTAAATATATTTTTTTCCAGCTCCATTTTCTAACACTTCTGCTCAAATTTGTTATAACAACCAATTTCAATTATATCATTTCTACAATAACAGGGACCTGTATTGTGTCACATTAACCAGGGGTACTCAACCTATATGGAGCCTGTTGAGAAACACTGATTTTAACCATGTGGGAGTAAAGCCAGGTAGCGTGCAAGAGCATTTTTGTATCCATATTACATCAAATAATAAAATAATAATGAATCTATATAGTGCTTTCTCTCAGAAGGGTCTCAGAGCTCTTTACAGTAGAGGAAAGAAAAACAGAAAGTGTTGTAACTTATTGGAGGGCCTGGGTAAACTGTGTGATCTTACGTCTTTTTGAAAATGTCGGACTTAAGGGCCTCTCTAATTGAACGTGGTAGTGAGTTCCAGAATCTTGGTCTTGCACACAGAAAAGCTTGAGGTTTTTGGAGAGATTCTTGGGATGGTTAATAGATTTTCAGCGGCATATCTCGGAGTGTAAGTAGGAACATAAGGAATGAGCTCCATCAGATAGCTGGGGCCTACATCGTGTAGATCATTGTATAGTAGCAGAAAAAGGTTGAAATATATGAGGCGTTTTACAGGAATCCAGTATAATGCACAGAGGACAGGTGATATGTGAATAAGGTTGGTTTGTTAAGCGTTCTGTACCAGCTGTAAGCTATGTAGTTCTTTATTTGACAGTCCTAGATAAAGGCAGCTGCAGTAGTCCAGTTGTGGTGAAATGAACCAAATAGGGAGGTCTTCTGAGGATATCAAGTGCGTCATCCTGGCTATGTCCTTCATATGGGAAAATTCGGTTTTGATCACAGTTGATGCTTAATGTTTTAGTATCAGACCACAAGCTTAAACAACCCCAGAGTTACTTGCTTGTTCAGATTTTCACAGCTGGGAGTCCCCAAGATCAAGTCCTGTTTGGCCCAAGGAAGTTGCTGTCATCCGATGAGGACCCATCCAAAGTACCTCTGTCTCTTTTGGGTTCAGCCTTGGCCTCTTCCTACTCATCCAAGCTTCCAGCTCTTATATATATCTATTAGGAGCAAAGTCTAGATGTTCTCCATCTGGGTCAAAGGACAGTTAAAGCTGTGTGTCATTGGTATAACAGCAGTAGTTGATGCTACTTCTGATGATCTCTCCCAGTGGTAGCAAGTATACAGCAAGCATAATTATAGATAAAATAGAGCTTTGTGGAACAGCAGATTCATGGGTTTAGATGAGTATGGTCCTGAAGAAACCTTATGTGATCTGCCATTGAGAGAGGATTTAAACCAGCTGTGGATAGTGCCACCCAGTCCATAATAGTTCTTTAGCCACTCTATTAATATTCCATGGTCCACTGTGTCAAATGCTGCAGAGAGGTCGAGAGCATTAGGATTGAACAGGGATTGAACAGTCACCTCTATTTCTTACTATCAGGAGATTATTAAAAACCCTAATCAGGGCTGTTTTTGTGCTGTGCATTTTCCACATCCAGTACATTTTATGTAGCATTTCATTTAAGATTTAGGGACCACTATATTCTTCATGACACTGTAATGATAAAACCTCTAATTGCCAGAAATATCAACTTGCAGCACTATAAAGTCATTTTTGCAAGCCATGTCATCTAGTAAAATCTCATCAGCAGGGCTCACAACTATATCTGTATCAATGTATATGTAGATTGCAGTTTCATATACTCATTGTAACTCAAAGTTTGGCTTAGTACAAAATACCTTTATTCAACTTTTTCTTTTATTTAAAAAAATAGTTACTATTTTCATATGTTTGGAGGATTCAACAAGTTTAATGTTAAAGGACAGTTGTAGTTTTGGAAAAAATGCATATTTGTCAAGCAAGATTAGCAAATAGTTAATATTGATATTTATTTATTTTAAATTTTGTAAAACAGTTTTGCACATTGTCAGGTTAAGTCCCTCATAAGACTATTCTATAAATATGACACTTCCCTGGTCCATTAATATTTTTATAAAATGTCTTCTCAGTAGGACTATCATTTCCATAGAGGATGTAATATCTAAATTCTTTGCATAGAGGCGCTATTTTTAGGTAACAGTGTGCCTTTAAGGAGTTGTTCGCAGCCTCTTGGCATGATTAATAATGTGTGCATGACACTCAAAGGAATCCTAGCCAGTGCATTCCTTGTGTGAGGTAGCAGCCACAGACAAGATACAAGGAACGTTAGGTCATTTTTCAGCTATAGCTATGTAAGCTTTGCAGGGTATTTAAAATATGGGCCCTTAGAGTCTGCCATCACTTTAATCGTGACTGAACTTCCAAGAAGCAGTGTCTCATGAGCTAGGGAACTGTGATTGGGTCTGTATTGGTGCCATATTCCAGACAGTCCGTATGCAGGTTGCACATTGCAGAAATGTTCTCTGTCTCTGCTCATATGTGAAAGCATTTAAAGTATCATTTTCGATAACTGGATAAAATTGAAATTGACACCACACCCCTTCCCCTCACAGGTCCAGAAGCAGGCAGATTTCATCAAGTCTGTAATGAACTAACATTAACAGATGTGTAAGCTTTGGTCATTGTAAGATATTAATTTCTTCTCTGATCCTATCAGACATAAACATTTTTTCTTTTAATCTGAATTTTTGAGGAGAGTATATGATCTCTTTCCCCCCTGCCCTGTGTCTCTTTCCCCCCTGCCCTGTGTCTCTTTCCCCTCTGCCCTGTGTCTCTTTCCCCCCTGCCCTGTGTCTCTTTCCCCCCTGCCCTGTGTCTCTTTCCCCCCTGTCCTTTGTCTCTTTTCCCTCTGCCCTGTGTCTCTTTCCACCCTGCCCTGTGTCTCTTTCCCCCCCTCCCCTGTGTCTCTTTCCCCCTGCCCTTTGTCTCTTTTCCCTCTGCCCTGTGTCTCTTTCCACCCTGCCCTGTGTCTCTTTCCCCCCTCCCCTGTGTCTCTTTCCCCCCCTCCCCTGTGTCTCTTTCCCCCCCCCTCCCCTGTGTCTCTTTCCCCCCCCCCTCCCCTGTGTCTCTTTCCCCCCCCCCTCCCCTGTGTCTCTTTCCCCCCTCCCCTGTGACTCTTTCCCCCCTCCCCTGCGACTCTTTCCCCCCTCCCCTGTGTCTTTTTCCCCCCTCCCCTGTGTCTTTTTCCCCCCTCCCCTGTGTCTTTTTCCCCCCTCCCCTGTGTCTTTTTCCCCCCTCCCCTGTGTCTTTTCCCCCCTCTCCTTCCCCTGTATCACTTCCCCCGTGTCTGTTTCTCCCATCTCTCTTCCCCCTCTCTTCCCCCTGTAAGCCTGTGTCTCTTCCCCCCTCCCCTTATTCTCTCCTCCCTGTGTCTCTTTCCCCCCTTCCTCCCTCCCCTGTGTCTCCCCCATGTCTCTTTCCCCATCTCTCTCCCTCCCTGTGTCTCTCCCCTCCCTCCCTGTGTCTCTTCCCTCCCTCCCTGTGTCTCTCCCCTCCCTCCCTGTGTCTCTTCCCCCCTCCCTGTGTCTCTTCCCCCCCTCCCTATGTCTCTTCCCCCCCTCCCTGTGTCTCCCCCTCCCTGTGTCTTCCCCCTCCCTGTGTCTTCCCCCTCCCTGTGTCTTCCCCCTCCCTGTGTCTTCCCCCTCCCTGTGTCTTCCCCCTGCCCTGTGTCTCTTTCCCCCCTGCCCTGTGTCTCTTTCCCCCCCCTGCCCTGTGTCTCTTTCCCCCCTGCCCTGTGTCTCTTTCCCCCCTGCCCTGTGTCTCTTTCCCCCTGCCCTGTGTCTCTTTCCCCCTGCCCTGTGTCTCTTTCCCCCTGCCCTGTGTCTCTTTCCCCCTGCCCTGTGTCTCTTTCCCTCTGCCCTGTGTCTCTTTCCCCCTCTCCCTCCTGTGTCTCTTTCCCCCTCTCCCTCCTGTGTCTCTTTCCCCCTCTCCCTCCTGTGTCTCTTTCCCCCTCTCCCTCCTGTGTCTCTTTCCCCCTCTCCCTCCCGCGTCTCTTTCCCCCTCTCCCTCCCGCGTCTCTTTCCCCCTCTCCCTCCCGCGTCTCTTTCCCCCCTCTCCCTCCCGCGTCTCTTTCCCCCTCTCCCTCCCGCGTCTCTTTCCCCCTCTCCCCCCCCCGCGTCTCTTTCCCCCTCTCCCCCCCCGCGTCTCTTTCCCCCTCTCCCTCCAGCGTCTCTTTCCCCCTCTCCCTCCCGCGTCTCTTTCCCCCTCTCCCTCCCGCGTCTCTTTCCCCCTCTCCCTCCCGCGTCTCTTTCCCCCTCTCCCTCCCGCGTCTCTTTCCCCCTCTCCCTCCCGCGTCTCTTTCCCCCTCTCCCTCCCGCGTCTCTTTCCCCCACTCCTTCCCCTTTATCTCTCCCCCCGTGTCTGTTTCTCCCATCTCTCTTCCCCCTGTAAGCCTGTGTCTCTTTCCCCCTCCCCTTATTTCTCCTCCCTGTGTCTCTTTCCCCCTCCCCTTATTCTCTCCTCCCTGTGTCTCTTTCCCCATCTCTCTCCCTCCGTGTGTCTCTTCCCCCCTCCCTGTGTCTCTTCCCCCCTCCCTGTGTCTCTTGCCCCCCTCCCTGTGTCTCTTGCCCCCCTCCCTGTGTCTCTTGCCCCCCCTCCCTGTGTCTCTTGCCCCCCTCCCTGTGTCTCTTCCCCCCTCCCTGTGTCTCTTCCCCCCTCCCAGTGTCTCTTCCCCCCCCTCCCAGTGTCTCTTCCCCCCTCCCCTGTGTCTCTCCCCCATGTCTCTTTCCCCCTCCTCTGTCTCTTTCCCCCTCTCCCTCCTCTGTCTCTTTCCCCCTCTCCCTCCTCTGTCTCTTTCCCCCTCTCCCTCCTCTGTCTCTTTCCCCCTCTCCCTCCTCTGTCTCTTTCCCCCTCTCCCTCCTCTGTCTCTTTCCCCCTCTCCCTCCTCTGTCTCTTTCCCCCTCTCCCTCCTCTGTCTCTTTCCCCCTCTCCCTCCTCTGTCTCTTTCCCCCTCTCCCTCCTGTGTCTCTTTCCCCCTCTCCCTCCTGTGTCTCTTTCCCCCTCTCCCTCCTGTGTCTCTTTCCCCCTCTCCCTCCTGTGTCTCTTTCCCCCTCTCCCTCCTGTGTCTCTTTCCCCCACTCACTCCTGTGTCTCTTTCCCCCTCTCCCTCCTGTGTCTCTTTCCCCCTCTCCCTCCTGTGTCTCTTTCCCCCTCTCCCTCCGGTGTCTCTTTCCCCCTCTCCCTCCTGTGTCTCTTTCCCCCTCTCCCTCCTGTGTCTCTTTCCCCCTCTCCCTCCTGTGTCTCTTTCCCCCTCTCCCTCCCGCGTCTCTTTCCCCCTCTCCCCCCCGCGTCTCTTTCCCCCTCTCCCTCCCGCGTCTCTTTCCCCCTCTCCCCCCCGCGTCTCTTTCCCCCTCTCCCTCCCGCGTCTCTTTCCCCCTCTCCCTCCCGCGTCTCTTTCCCCCCTCTCCCTCCCGCGTCTCTTTCCCCCTCTCCCTCCCGCGTCTCTTTCCCCCACTCCCTCCCGCGTCTCTTTCCCCCACTCCTTCCCCTTTATCTCTCCCCCCGTGTCTGTTTCTCCCATCTCTCTTCCCCCTGTAAGCCTGTGTCTCTTTCCCCCCTCCCCTTATTTCTCCTCCCTGTGTCTCTTTCCCCCTCCCCTTATTCTCTCCTCCCTGTGTCTCTTTCCCCATCTCTCTCCCTCCCTGTGTCTCTTCCCCCCTCCCTGTGTCTCTTCCCCCCTCCCTGTGTCTCTTGCCCCCCTCCCTGTGTCTCTTGCCCCCCTCCCTGTGTCTCTTGCCCCCCTCCCTGTGTCTCTTGCCCCCACTCCCTGTGTCTCTTCCCCCACTCCCTGTGTCTCTTCCCCCCTCCCCTGTGTCTCTTCCCCCCTCCCCTGTGTCTCCCCAACCCCTGTGTCTCTTTCCCCCTCCTCCCTCCCCCTGTGTCTTTCCCCTTCTCCTTTGTCTTTCCCCTTCTCCTTTGTCTTTCCCTTCTCCCCTGTGCCTCCCTCCTCTTCTCTTCACCGCTCCTCCATCCCCTGTTTCTCTTTCCTCCATCCCCTGTTTCTCTTTCCTCCATCCCCTGTTTCTCTTTCCTCCATCCCCTGTTTCTCTTTCCTCCATCCCCTGTTTCTCTTTCCTCCATCCCCTGTTTCTCTTTCCTCCATCCCCTGTTTCTCTTTCCTCCATCCCCTGTTTCTCTTTCCTCCATCCCCTGTTTCTCTTTCCTCCATCCCCTGTTTCTCTTTCCTCCATCCCCTGTTTCTCTTTCCTCCATCCCCTGTTTCTCTTTCCTCCCTTCCCTTTTTCTCTTTCTCCCCTCACTCCCCTTTGTCTCTTTCCCACTCCTCTTTGTCTCCTTTCCCCTCTTCCTCCCCTGTTTCTCTTTCCCCTCCTCTATTCCTCTCCTGTGTTTTGCACCCCTCTTCCTTCCCTCCCCTCTGTCTTTCTTCCCTCCTACTCCCCAGCACGCGCCCCCTTCTAATCGTGACTGAACTTCCAAGAAGCAGTGTCTCATGAGCTAGGGAACTGTGATTGGGTCTGTATTGGTGCCATATTCCAGACAGTCCGTATGCAGGTTGCACATTGCAGAAATGTTCTCTGTCTCTGCTCATATGTGAAAGCATTTAAAGTATCATTTTCGATAACTGGATAAAATTGAAATTGACACCACACCCCTTCCCCTCACAGGTCCAGAAGCAGGCAGATTTCATCAAGTCTGTAATGAACTAACATTAACAGATGTGTAAGCTTTGGTCATTGTAAGATATTAATTTCTTCTCTGATCCTATCAGACATAAACATTTTTTCTTTTAATCTGAATTTTTGAGGAGAGTATATGATCTCTTTCCCCCCTGCCCTGTGTCTCTTTCCCCCCTGCCCTGTGTCTCTTTCCCCTCTGCCCTGTGTCTCTTTCCCCCCTGCCCTGTGTCTCTTTCCCCCCTGCCCTGTGTCTCTTTCCCCCCTGTCCTTTGTCTCTTTTCCCTCTGCCCTGTGTCTCTTTCCACCCTGCCCTGTGTCTCTTTCCCCCCCTCCCCTGTGTCTCTTTCCCCCTGCCCTTTGTCTCTTTTCCCTCTGCCCTGTGTCTCTTTCCACCCTGCCCTGTGTCTCTTTCCCCCCTCCCCTGTGTCTCTTTCCCCCCCCTCCCCTGTGTCTCTTTCCCCCCCCCTCCCCTGTGTCTCTTTCCCCCCCCCCTCCCCTGTGTCTCTTTCCCCCCCCCCCTCCCCTGTGTCTCTTTCCCCCCTCCCCTGTGACTCTTTCCCCCCTCCCCTGCGACTCTTTCCCCCCTCCCCTGTGTCTTTTTCCCCCCTCCCCTGTGTCTTTTTCCCCCCTCCCCTGTGTCTTTTCCCCCCTCTCCTTCCCCTGTATCACTTCCCCCGTGTCTGTTTCTCCCATCTCTCTTCCCCCTCTCTTCCCCCTGTAAGCCTGTGTCTCTTCCCCCCTCCCCTTATTCTCTCCTCCCTGTGTCTCTTTCCCCCCTTCCTCCCTCCCCTGTGTCTCCCCCATGTCTCTTTCCCCATCTCTCTCCCTCCCTGTGTCTCTCCCCTCCCTCCCTGTGTCTCTTCCCTCCCTCCCTGTGTCTCTCCCCTCCCTCCCTGTGTCTCTTCCCCCCTCCCTGTGTCTCTTCCCCCCCCTCCCTATGTCTCTTCCCCCCCTCCCTGTGTCTCCCCCTCCCTGTGTCTTCCCCCTCCCTGTGTCTTCCCCCTCCCTGTGTCTTCCCCCTCCCTGTGTCTTCCCCCTCCCTGTGTCTTCCCCCTGCCCTGTGTCTCTTTCCCCCCTGCCCTGTGTCTCTTTCCCCCCCTGCCCTGTGTCTCTTTCCCCCCCTGCCCTGTGTCTCTTTCCCCCCTGCCCTGTGTCTCTTTCCCCCTGCCCTGTGTCTCTTTCCCCCTGCCCTGTGTCTCTTTCCCCCTGCCCTGTGTCTCTTTCCCCCTGCCCTGTGTCTCTTTCCCTCTGCCCTGTGTCTCTTTCCCCCTCTCCCTCCTGTGTCTCTTTCCCCCCTCTCCCTCCTGTGTCTCTTTCCCCCTCTCCCTCCTGTGTCTCTTTCCCCCTCTCCCTCCTGTGTCTCTTTCCCCCTCTCCCTCCCGCGTCTCTTTCCCCCTCTCCCTCCCGCGTCTCTTTCCCCCTCTCCCTCCCGCGTCTCTTTCCCCCTCTCCCTCCCGCGTCTCTTTCCCCCTCTCCCTCCCGCGTCTCTTTCCCCCTCTCCCCCCCCGCGTCTCTTTCCCCCTCTCCCCCCCGCGTCTCTTTCCCCCTCTCCCTCCAGCGTCTCTTTCCCCCTCTCCCTCCCGCGTCTCTTTCCCCCTCTCCCTCCCGCGTCTCTTTCCCCCTCTCCCTCCCGCGTCTCTTTCCCCCTCTCCCTCCCGCGTCTCTTTCCCCCTCTCCCTCCCGCGTCTCTTTCCCCCTCTCCCTCCCGCGTCTCTTTCCCCCACTCCTTCCCCTTTATCTCTCCCCCCGTGTCTGTTTCTCCCATCTCTCTTCCCCCTGTAAGCCTGTGTCTCTTTCCCCCTCCCCTTATTTCTCCTCCCTGTGTCTCTTTCCCCCTCCCCTTATTCTCTCCTCCCTGTGTCTCTTTCCCCATCTCTCTCCCTCCGTGTGTCTCTTCCCCCCTCCCTGTGTCTCTTCCCCCCTCCCTGTGTCTCTTGCCCCCCTCCCTGTGTCTCTTGCCCCCCTCCCTGTGTCTCTTGCCCCCCCTCCCTGTGTCTCTTGCCCCCCTCCCTGTGTCTCTTCCCCCCTCCCTGTGTCTCTTCCCCCCCTCCCAGTGTCTCTTCCCCCCCCTCCCAGTGTCTCTTCCCCCCTCCCCTGTGTCTCTCCCCCATGTCTCTTTCCCCCTCCTCTGTCTCTTTCCCCCTCTCCCTCCTCTGTCTCTTTCCCCCTCTCCCTCCTCTGTCTCTTTCCCCCTCTCCCTCCTCTGTCTCTTTCCCCCTCTCCCTCCTCTGTCTCTTTCCCCCCTCTCCCTCCTCTGTCTCTTTCCCCCTCTCCCTCCTCTGTCTCTTTCCCCCTCTCCCTCCTCTGTCTCTTTCCCCCTCTCCCTCCTCTGTCTCTTTCCCCCTCTCCCTCCTCTGTCTCTTTCCCCCTCTCCCTCCTCTGTCTCTTTCCCCCTCTCCCTCCTGTGTCTCTTTCCCCCTCTCCCTCCTGTGTCTCTTTCCCCCTCTCCCTCCTGTGTCTCTTTCCCCCTCTCCCTCCTGTGTCTCTTTCCCCCTCTCCCTCCTGTGTCTCTTTCCCCCTCTCCCTCCTGTGTCTCTTTCCCCCTCTCCCTCCTGTGTCTCTTTCCCCCTCTCCCTCCTGTGTCTCTTTCCCCCTCTCCCTCCTGTGTCTCTTTCCCCCTCTCCCTCCGGTGTCTCTTTCCCCCTCTCCCTCCTGTGTCTCTTTCCCCCTCTCCCTCCTGTGTCTCTTTCCCCCTCTCCCTCCCGCGTCTCTTTCCCCCTCTCCCCCCCGCGTCTCTTTCCCCCTCTCCCTCCCGCGTCTCTTTCCCCCTCTCCCTCCCGCGTCTCTTTCCCCCTCTCCCTCCCGCGTCTCTTTCCCCCTCTCCCTCCCGCGTCTCTTTCCCCCTCTCCCTCCCGCGTCTCTTTCCCCCTCTCCCTCCCGCGTCTCTTTCCCCCACTCCCTCCCGCGTCTCTTTCCCCCACTCCTTCCCCTTTATCTCTCCCCCCGTGTCTGTTTCTCCCATCTCTCTTCCCCCTGTAAGCCTGTGTCTCTTTCCCCCTCCCCTTATTTCTCCTCCCTGTGTCTCTTTCCCCCCTCCCCTTATTCTCTCCTCCCTGTGTCTCTTTCCCCATCTCTCTCCCTCCCTGTGTCTCTTCCCCCCTCCCTGTGTCTCTTCCCCCCTCCCTGTGTCTCTTGCCCCCCTCCCTGTGTCTCTTGCCCCCCTCCCTGTGTCTCTTGCCCCCCTCCCTGTGTCTCTTGCCCCCACTCCCTGTGTCTCTTCCCCCACTCCCTGTGTCTCTTCCCCCCTCCCCTGTGTCTCTTCCCCCCTCCCCGTGTCTCCCCAACCCCTGTGTCTCTTTCCCCCTCCTCCCTTCTCCTTTGTCTTTCCCCTTCTCCTTTGTCTTTCCCCTTCTCCTTTGTCTTTCCCTTCTCCCCTGTGCCTCCCTCCTCTTCTCTTCACCGCTCCTCCATCCCCTGTTTCTCTTTCCTCCATCCCCTGTTTCTCTTTCCTCCATCCCCTGTTTCTCTTTCCTCCATCCCCTGTTTCTCTTTCCTCCATCCCCTGTTTCTCTTTCCTCCATCCCCTGTTTCTCTTTCCTCCATCCCCTGTTTCTCTTTCCTCCATCCCCTGTTTCTCTTTCCTCCATCCCCTGTTTCTCTTTCCTCCCTTCCCTTTTTCTCTTTCTCCCCTCACTCCCCTTTGTCTCTTTCCCACTCCTCTTTGTCTCCTTTCCCCTCTTCCTCCCCTGTTTCTCTTTCCCCTCCTCTATTCCTCTCCTGTGTTTTGCACCCCTCTTCCTTCCCTCCCCTCTGTCTTTCTTCCCTCCTACTCCCCAGCACGCGCCCCCTTCTAACGCAGCGCGTTGCTCATACACGGCTCACGCCGCAAGCATGCTTGCAGAGCGCATTGGAGAGCAATGCTCATGCACAGCTATCAACGCGAACTGTGCATGCGCGGCATCCGTACAATAGTTTCCTTAGTGTGCATGCGCCCGCCCTGGAGCATTACACTCTACGGAAACTATTATATGTGATTGATATTCTTAATTACAATTGGAGCTACCTTAAAGCAGCAATAAAACATTTGCTTTATCAAGGAAAGTCTTTCAACCTGTTATTTCTATATTACATTAGTAGTAACAATAAGTTAGAATCTATATAGTTTAGGTTTCATAAAGTAAAAACTGGGATATTTCAGTTTATTTAATTTAAGTCCCATATTTCTTAGACTAGACTGGAATTATTGTGCTTTCCATAATTAATTTTTCCAATATCCCCCGGAGATAACTCTTTATTTTCAAGTTCATTAAAAAAAACTCTGGTTAAAACATGAAAATCCCTCATATATTCATAGCAAAACCAAAATGCTCCTATGCATTTAATAGAGTAAGTACAATATTGGTGTTTTTTATCTATTTTAACTAATAAACAATTTTTATAACTTCTCACTACAAGTGACTTTTAAGAGTCCTTTAAGCTGTACACCTGCTCACAGGAGACATTATAGAGAGCACATCCCACTCATCAGAAATCAAATCCAGATATTTTATTTCAGCTGGATGAACTAGACAGTAGCATTTTGTTGAAAAATGACATGTTTTAACAGTATTTATACTAATTTAAAGGCCCACTATCTAATTATAGAAGGTAAAAGCAATAATTGTGTGTCATTATATGGCTATGGGAGAATGCAATAGTCAGACGCACCCATTCTCCCTTTGTTCCTGGTAGTCATACAAGTTGGTATTGTCCCTTGTGCTGTTTTTATTACAACTATATTATTTGCCTTTACCTTTGTCTGTTTACACTGGGTCAACCTTTGTCTAAGCTAAGGCTATTTTGTATTTTATTGCATTCTACGTTAGTTTTATTAGGCTTCCAGTCAAAATTCCTTTTATCAATTTTGCATGTTGTGTTGATACATTGTGCATGAATCACCATCTCTGTATTGTGCTAAGCCAACCATTTCATCTGTAGCTTCCATTAATGTCAATGGCATGTCATGGCAATTACTGCTGAATTAATCACTCTGGTTTCGGAAAATATGATGGCTTGCTATAGAGACAATGGTCTTGAAATCTTATACAAAACAGTAAGACTATCTAGTCTACAATCCTCCCATCTACATAAAAACTCTGGCATATCCACTATTCAGTACTAGCAACTTGCCCGTCAACATTGACGGCAATAACATTTGAAACCTGGCAATGCTGTTTGCCACACAATGTGAGTCTTTTGGCCCTCTGAACATCTTCGGCGCTCATCGGGAGCCTCTCCTCTTGTGTACTTCAACTTTTCTGCTTTTCAACGATCACCTTTGGCGTTCATCGCGAGCCCCACGATGAGCGCCATTTGGCGTTCAACGCGAGCCCCACGATGAGCGCCTATGGCGCTCATCGTGGGGCTCACAATGAGCGCCGTCGGCCTTTACATTAACCTGCAAGTTTTGTGCTTGGGAATGCCATGTGTCTCTTTCCAGCATCTCCCCCCTGTCCCATCCCTGTGTGTTTCTCCTCTGTGTGTCTGCTGAATCTTTCCGTTGCTTTTATTTTCAAAGTCCTGCGTGCCGGGCGTTGTTCGTGCAAGTGTTAGTGTCTTTGCCGTTGTGTATTTTCTTAGTCCAGTGTATTTTTCAGAGTTCAGTATTCTTCTGAGGTTGGAATGTGCTTAGCCTCGTTTGCATTCCGTTTTCAGATTTTTTTAGGTTCTTCGTCCGTATTTTTTTTCCACACTTAGCCGGTTTTCGAGTGACGAAACAAGGCATATTGGGCTTAAATTCGCTTGCAACTTCACTCCCAGGTGTGTTTTAATTTATTTTTTATATATTTTTTTTGCTTTTTTGTGTTTTTTGATTTCCGCAGTTCGGCCACTATATTCATATTTTTCCGAGGTCAGATTTTGTTTGTGCAAGTGTTACTGTCTTTGGCGTTGTGTATTTTCTAAGTCCGGTGTGCTTAATGTTGTTCATGTAAGTGTTACTGTGTGTGACGTGCATTTTCCAAGGTCTGCACGCCTGGCATTGCAGAGCCTCATTTTCATCCAGTTTCAGAATTTTTTTGCTTTTTTCGCCCGCCTTTTTTTTTTTTTCTTGCTTTGACGATTTTTAAGTGACGAAACACGGCCAATTCAGTTTAAATTCGCTTGCAACCTCACTCCCAGGCGTCCTGGCTCACCCCTGTGCTGTGTGTGAGTGTGGTTTAATTTTTTTCCAATTTTTGTTGTTGTTTTTCATGTTTTTTTATTTCTGCGGTTCCGCGGTTAGATTAGGATTTTTCCGAATTCTGATTTTTTTTTTGCTCCTGAGATTCCGAGGTCGCGTTTTTTTTTTCTAAGTCCTGCGTGTTTCCATGCCTCAACTGCTCGCTTCGCTAGGCTCGCAGGGCAATGAGCGCCTTTGGCACTCATTGCCTAAGTCCTCCGAGTTTGGAAGGCTTCTATGCCTCAACAGCTCGCCTAGCTTTGTGAGGCTTGCAAGCGTGACAACAAATCGCAGTTTGCAACTATTATAGGTGATTGCACCAGTTCACGTGTCTTTGTGAAAATGGCATTATGGTCTGAATTCCACATTGTTTACATATACACGCATATAATGATGTATTGCACAGATGTTTAAACTATTTAGGAGATTTTGAGCTATACATTATAAATGTTGTTTAACTATTGAAGTCTTAAACTTGTTCATATTTTGTGCCATGTGTCCTCTTATTCCTGTCTCCACTCATCCCACCTGTTGGCAAAACCCTTTTTACAGTTGCAGGGCCAGATTTACATGGGAGGTGCCCCTAGGCAAAGATTCCTCTTTTACTTTTTTTTTTATCAGTTCTGTAAATCGGAGCAGTGTTTTCTGTCCTGTGGGCTGTAATCGGGGTCCAGGTGAGCGTGGGTGTGGTTTGGCCTGTGTAAAGGTTTATCTGTGTGCATTTTGTCGTGTTCTGTTTGAATCAGTTCTGTGAGGCAGGGCAGTGTTTTCTGTCCTGTGCTCGTTTATCATTGTACAGGTGAGTAGGCAGGGTCTATTTTAACAAGGGACGGAGCGAACTTGGGAGCTTGCAATCATTTCTAGTATAAGTGTAGTTAGTGTGTAGGAGATTGAATAAAAGGAGCACAGTTTAGCTGGGCCTAGAATGGAGGGTGGAGATGGGGCTAGTGAGGATGTCCAGGGACGTAGCTGGGTTACAGTTAGAAGAGGAATTGAGGGGAACAGGAGGAGGCAGGCCAGTTCTGAGTTGGCAAACACCAACAGATTTGCCAGATTGAGTGAAACTGTTTGGGATGTCCATTCAGGAATGGCAATGCCAGATAGAGCTGTTCCCTCTAACCTCCGGGAGAACAGTTCTATTGGATGAGTGGGAGGGGAGAATAGGCAGAGGAACAGACAGGTTTTGGTGGTAGGGGACTCTATTATTCGGAAGGTAGACAGGGTGATTTGTCACCTAGATCCCAGCAATTGAACAGTTTGCTGAATCTTTGTGGGCAGAGCTAAACAGTGGAGGAGCTAATTCTAAACAAATATTGGTGGGAGTATGCTATAAACCCTCAAATATAATTAAAAGTGAGGAAATACAATTGTTGTTACAGATTGGAAATGCAGCTAAGCATGGGCCAGTTCTGATAATGGGAGATTTTAATTACCCTGAAATAAACTGGATAAATGAGACCACCAGATCAGCTAAGGGGAGCAGGTTCTTGAGTACACTCAGGGATCATTATCTGGCCCAGGTAATACAAGAATCTACTAGAAATGGGTCCATCTTTTGGATTTAGTCATCACAAGTAATATTGATATAATATCAAATGTTAAAATAGTGGAACCCTTGGGGAACAGTGATCACAACACAGTCTCATTTGAGATTTGAATACAAAAAACAGAGTTGTAAGGGGCCAACAAAAACTCTAAATGTTAAAAGGGCTAACTTTAATGGGCTAAGGGCAGCAATACTGCATATAGACTGGGATAAAGAACTTACAGGGAAAAATACTGAAAATAAATGGACAACATTCAAATCCTTACTAAATATACATACTCATTGGCATGTACCATGTGGAAATAAAATGAATAAGAGTAAATCACATCCCATGTGGCTTAACAATGACTTACAGATCATGATAGGGAAAAATAAACATGCATTTAAATTATACAAGAAGGAGGGAACAGAGGCAGCTTTATGTGACTATAAGGAAATCAACAAGGCCTGCAAAAGGGCTATTAGACTAGTTAAATAGAAAATGAGAAGTCAGTTGCAAAGGAAAGTAAAACTAACCCTAAAATATTTTTAAAATATGTTAATGGGAACAAGGCGAGGAAGGAAGCTATAGGAACATTACAATGTGACACAGGCCGTCTGATAATTGGTGACCAGGAAAAGGCAGATGAGCTAAATAGGTTATTTTCTTCGGTATACACAAGGGAGGTACCAGTGGTTGGGACACCGCAACAAAATGGGGCTACACTACCATCACTAAATAATTGGTTAACGCAGAAAGAAATCCAAAAGAGATTGGAGAAAATAAATGTTAATAAAGCCCCAGGTCCTGATGGAATACATCCAATGGTACTGAGGGAGCTGGGTCCTGTAATAACCAAACCATTATATCTAATCTTTCAAGACTCACTAACCACAGGGTCACTACCAGATGACTGGCGAAAAGCAGAGGTTATACCTATATTTAAGAAGGGAGCAAGAGCAAATCCTGGGAATTATAGACCAGTGAGCCTCACATCTATAGTTGGGAAGCTTTTAGAAGGGTTAATAAGGGACAGAATACAATAATATGTCCAATTGAACAAGATCATAGGTAGCAGTCAACACAGATTTATGAAGGATAGGTCATGTCAGACCATTCTAATTAGTTTCTATGAGGAGGTTAGTAGGAACTTGGATCAGGGCAACTCAGTGGGTGTAGTCTTTTTGGATTTTGAAAGGCTTTTGATACAGTGCCACATGGGAGACTTTTGGGCAAACTTAGGGATACAGGAATTGCAGTAAATATCTGCTCATGGATCGAGAGCTGGCTAAAAGACAGGAAGCAAAGGGTTGTTGTAAATAGAAGATACTCAGATTGGACTAATGTGGTAAGTGGGGTTCTTCAAGGTTCAGTATTAGGTCCTCTCCTTTTTAACATATTTATTAATGACGTAGAAGTAGTGTCTCCATTTTTGCTGATGACACTAAATTGTGCAAGGTAATTAAATCAGTGTACTCTCCCTACAAAGGGATTTGCATAAATTAGAGAAATGGGCGGCTAAATGGAAGATGAGATTTAATACAAATAAATGTAAGGTTATGCATTTGGGAAGGTAAAATAGCCATGCAATTTATAATCTTAATGGAGCAAATCTAGGGGTATCTGATATTGAAAGGGATTTGGGAGTACTTGTGGACAACCACATAGGTAGCAGTGTTCAATGCCAAGCAGCAGCTGCAAAGGCAAGTAAAATATTAGCATGTATTAAGCAGGGTATAGAAGCAAGGGAAGCAAATATAATTCTACCACTATACAAATCCCTAGCATGCCCTCATTTGGAATATGAAGTACAATTTTGGGCACCACTTCATAAAAAGGACATTTTAGAGCTGGAAAAAGTACAGAGAAGGGAAACAAAACTAATAAGGGCAATGGAGGGTTATGAAGAAAGACTAACCAAAATAAACTTATTTTCGCTAGAAAAAAGGCATCTTCAAGGAGATATGATTACCTTAAATACATCCAGGGTCAATATAAGGCTTTGTCAAATGAACTTTTTGTAGCAAGAGATTTTCAGCTGACAAGAGGACATCCCTTGAGGTTAGAGGAAAAAAGATTTCACCTTAAACGAAGAAAAGGGTTCTTCACAGTCAGGGTGGTTAAACTGTGGAATTCTCTACCAAAGGACGTGGTGACAGCGAATTCGATAGATAACTTTAAAAAGCGGTTAGATATAGTTTTTAATAAAGAGGGCATTCAAAGTTATCCTAGATAACTAGTGAAGGAATATTGATCCAGGGAGAAATTTCACCAGTTTCTGGGGTCAGGAAGGAATTTTGCTTTTTTTTCCCACTTATGAGACAATTGGCAAAGTTTCAATGTTTTTTTTTTCTGTTTGCCTTCCTCTGGATCAATTAACAATTAATAACAAATAGTACACATATTAAAAAGATCAACAGAGATCTAAAAAGGTTGAACTTGATGGACTAACCGTCTTTATTCAACCTCAAATATTATAAACTATAAACTACTACAAACCAGCACCAGAAAACCATATGTATCTTTATGCTATAGTTTGAGTTGATCTAATAAAATATGAAATCAGTGACCATCCCTATAAGACTGAGTGACTGACCTCAGAGTCATGGCGAATGGATTCCTGGTAGTTGTGGTTCTTCTGACTGCTCTGTTCTTTTGATATTACTCAAGCATCCTATGTAGATTAATCCAATAAGAGAGGAGCTTCACTATTCCCACCCTCACTCAGTACTTCCTGGATGAAACTCTTTGTAAACTTCTGAAGCCTTTAGTAGTGTTTTAACAAAATGTTCAGTGCCCACACAGGGTACTCCCAAAAGACAGACATTAATTGGTGGCTGCCTACTCTGCCTAATGTGAAGTCAGGCCATAACCAGTGGGACATTATTGGTGCTAGGTTATAGTCTAGGTATAAGCTACTGATTTTGTTGTGCCAGAGAAGCACATTTGAGCACTGATCTTACGTGACATTTAAATACTATTGTGCTGCTAAGTATACAGAAGTGGTTAAAGGAACACAGACAATTGTCACATTTATAGAACACAGAAGTAGATATTGTTGTAGTTAATGACAAAATGGATGGATATGTTGTATAAACTTTACATTTAAGTTGTATGGATAGTTTTCTTCTGCTTTGTCCTGATGTGTTCTTCGGCAAGAAGCCATGGACATAGGCTATACATCTAAAAGTTCATATTGTATTTCTATGCTTTTGTATGTAAAATTAGGAAAGTAAAACTGAAAACAGTGTTCCTTGGACATTGAATAACATTAGCCATACAAGAGCACATCAAACATATTGCATTTCACTAATTTTTTTGTTGCTTTAGTGTTAATTTTCTGAATATTTTTTGTAATAGATAAAACTAAATTGATTTTAAATGCATCATAGTACATTTAAGCAATATATTGGCTCTTGGAGGAGGTCTTGAGCGAGAGCGCCACGTAACTGATTGTTAAACAGTACATTTAATGAGGCTGGCAGAAAGTGACCCTCTGTCCCAGGTATTCTTATGTAGACCCCCATCATATCATCAATTTAAGGAAACAGTGGGTCCTAAAAGATACAAATATAAAGACATTTTTGTTTAATGTGTAGGATATTTTGTGACTGGTATTGGATTTTCCTACTGTTGGCTTCTTGAAGAAAGCAAAATTGAAGAGTTTAGGAGATGTCTGGGAAATGATTCTGATCTTCTGTCTGTCTCAGCTACCCACACCCCACCAGGCTCCTACAGAGCTCTATAAATAGAAAAGGCTATTCACCATTATCCTGTTACATGCGTGTCTCAGGTTACTGTACAGCGGACAAAACGTTCACAGCGTCCTAGGGCACGTTTGAAAATTGGAAGTGATAAACAGCAAGAAAACAACAGAAGAAGAAGAAGATGTATACCTCAGTAACATACTGTCCTTTCATAAAATTCTGTTTCTTTCTTACACTACTAAGGCAGGTTTTTAATGCTGACTCAGGACCGTGTGTCTAAAAGTTACAGGACCACTGTATTTCTGTATAATCTTCACTTCTAGTTCTTTACTAATAACATTGGCAGCTATGCAAGCCAGAAATATTATTTGTTGAAAATATTGTATTAAGCTAGCTGCTAGTATCATGGGGAATCCATGTGGACTGCTATGTTGCCTATAGCTTGAGGAACTTGCTCTTCTGCTGTTAAGTGGCAGTGTTTAAACAGGACTGGTTAAAGCAGAATTGAATACAAACCCCTTAAAGAATGTATTTATTTGTTTTAGATAAAAAGACAGTATACATTAAATATAACGGATCATTACTCAATTAACCTTCATCAGTGACCTGATTCTTATAGGCCAGCAAGGAGCGAGTTGCAGTAATAGATACGAGATATGAGAGAGTGAATTATAATTTTAGCTGTGTCTTTTATCAGATAGTGATGATTTTTGTTTTTTTAAATGAAAATGAAGATTTTGTGATTGATTGTATATGAGGAATGAAAGAGACAGCAGGGTCATTTCTGAAAACAGGCACCGGGCCTGGGAGCAGTGGCGGTGCAAAAGAACATTTTATAGAAAGAGAGACAGATATATATGTGTGTGTATATATATATGTATATATATATATATATATATATATATACATATACATACATACATACACTTTCCTACCTGCCTTCACTGGGGTGAGAAGGGGCCACGGCAGGTCCAAGGGAGCAGCGGGGGCCACAGTGGCCAGCAAGGACTGAAGGAACCACAAAAGGCAGAGGGAGGTCATAGTGGTCCACTGGGGACCACAGGGGCCCATAAGGACCGAGGGAGGCCGCGGGGAGGGTCCACGAACGGCCACAGGAGGCTGAGGGGGGACACAGGGCCTAAAGGGGGCCCCTGGGACCTGTGGTGGGCCACAGTGGATAACAAGGGGCAGCAGGGGACCCAAGGGAAGTCAGCAGGGGGCACAGGGGATGCAAGGAGCTACAGGGGATCCATGGGGGACCTGCTGGGGCCACAGGAGATCCCTGGGCCACCAAGGACCCGCAGGGGCCAATGGAGGGCCACAGGATGTCTGAGGGGGCCACTTAACTCCAGGGGCCTCTGTGCCTTGCACCGTTTGCACTGGCAGTAGCTCCGTCCCTGCCTGGGAGGTTGTGTGATGATGACATTGTCTCCTAGTGAAGAGTGAGAGTGAGGAGTAGAGGTTGTGGAAGAGGGTGGGAAGATAAGGAGCTCAGTCTTGTCTTGTTGAGTTTGAGTTGAAGGGCAGACATCTATGAGGATATGCTAGAGAGGCAGTTGGAGCTAGAAGAGAGGAGGTAGTTCTGGTACTGAGAGGTAGATGTGGGGCTTGTCCACATAGAGATGATACTGTAATCCAAAAGATTTTAATAGGGTAGCGATGGAGAATGTGTAGATCGAGAAAAGAGAGAAGGCCTAGGACTGAATCTTAAAGAACGCCAATGGTCAGAGAGAGAGGCAAATAAATGAGGTACCAGAGAAGAAGACATTAAATGTTAAATTTTCTAGATAAGACGTGAACCATGAGAGAGCAGTGTCATGGATGCCAAGAGAGCATAGAATTTATATGAGAAGAGGGTGGTCGGCTGTACCAAAGGCAGCAGAAAGATCCAGTAGAATTAGAATGGAGAAATTACCCTTTGATGTGGCGGTGAGTAAGCCATTAGTGACATTTGTGAGAGCTGTCTTTGTGGAGTGTTGGGGCCTGAAGCCAGATTGGAAGTGGTCAAGGAGGGAATTGGATGAAATTGGGCAAGGCGATTGTAGATTACACTCTCAATCCGTTTAGAAACCAGGGGGAGTAGAGAGATAGGGTGATAGATGGAGAAGCTGGGTCAGTAGAGGATATCTTAAGAATGGGTGTAATTATGGTGTGTTTTAAGGGTGATAGAAACTTGCCAGTGTTAAGAGAAATATTGAAAAGATGTGTGAGAGCTGCGATAAGTGTGATAGAGAGGGGATTTATCAGCTTTGATTTAATAGAATCATGCAACAAGTTGTAAGACAAGAGGTTGATAGAAGACTAACAACTTCATCCTCAGGTACAGGAGTTCATCATGGACAGGAAAAGGGTAAAGAGAGGGTGCTATTGGTTAGTTGAAGGAATGATGAGGTAGGACTACGTTGAGTGGATAGTTTAAATGTTGTCTTTTTAAAGTGGCTAGCAAAGTCTTCCGCAGTTGGAAAGGAAGGGGCAGGTGGTGGTGGAGGGCGGAGGAGAGTGTTGAATGTGGTAAAAAAACGTTTGGGGTTGGAGCCCAAATTGGATATTTATGATGAGAAATAGGTTTGCTTGTCAAGATTGAGGGCATTATGATAGAAGCGTAAAATAAACTTGTAGTGAAGGAAGTCTGCTGAAGTGCGAGATTTCCTCCATAATCGCACAATTCTGCAGCACGAGAGCACCTCTGGATGTAGAGTGTTTGTATAGTGTACCATGGTTGTAGTTACATTATTTTATTTAAATATAAAATATATTGCACCACAAGGGTTGAATCCACAATGCTGAATATTAGCATACCTGTTAGTAAAATGTTGTAGACCACCTATGAGGGCTCTTAGTATAACCATGGGGCTTGTTATGGACCCCCATGACACCTATTAATAACCCATTACCATAGGTGTTTTGCATGAAAAAATATTAAATACAACCGGTTTAAACTTAATTTAATCTAACAGGAAATGCAGAGTGCATACTTTTATTTAGATCTCATTGGCTGGTACGGGGCAAGACCCAAGTTTTAGTGCTCTCAGACTTTTATTTAAAAGAAAATACACTATGACACATTATCAAACCCTGCTGCTTCCTGTCTCTGCTGTGTGCTGTGCTGCTGCCTTAGCAACTTCTAACAGGGACCACACTACATATCCCAGGGCTGCTTTGCAGCACAAGCAGGAACCACAGAGTTTTATTCAAATGTTCATCTGCCTCTGCTTTCTTCTGATTGGCCAAAACAAATTATGCATTTTATGCTAATTTAGCCTGGTTTTGGAGGGATTGTTAACCCTAATTTTCAACTGTCAGAAATTATAAGACATTTTGCTGACTTCATGGTGTTTAAAAAATTTTTTTTTTTTGGTATTTTTTCATGCAAAAAATGTTTTCATGCAATATTAATTCTCCTCTATCAGTTGCACTCATAATCCATGAAACTTAGATATGCAGAATTGTGGCACAAGCTCTTGGCATATTCCTTTTGCGAGCTTCCCTACACTAATATTACTAATCCATGTCGGTCGTGTTTAGTAGATAAGCTTTACAGTGAGTCTCCCAGCCCTGCGCTCTAAACTAAAGTCATCCCAGCCAAAGTACTGACAGTCCACGTAAACATAAGGGCTTATATATAAATAGAAGGCAGGCTTTCCTACTCAGCCGCCCATCTGTTATCAGTGGAAAAGAAACCTCTGCGTGTTGTGACCCTGGCAAGGTTATACGCGCAACATGATATCAGAGCTGCCCACATATTCCCAGTTCTTCCAAACAAAAATGATTCTGAATATGCAGAGCTCACAAAAAACTATTTGATAGAATGCAGATTCATGGGAGATTTTGCAGTATAGTTTGAATATTAAAGGCCCGTTGTCCAATGGAAAAAAATAAAATTCTGAGTATGATGTCACAACGTTAGTTTTTTAATTAGAAATGGGATAATTTTGATACTTTATACTTGACTCTACATAGGGTAGATTAGTCATGCGGGAAAATTATGACGCCCTATTATCTGTGGACATACTCCCAAAATGATGTTCTAAACCAGGCTTATACTTTTAAATACTATTTGAAAGGGTTATAAAAAAGCTTAAAAGCTAAGCAACTCTTTTGAAGTACTCCTTGTAAGCAGTTAATAGTTAGTTGAGTCTGCAAAACCCAGTTGAAGTGGTATAATAAACAATTGTTTTTGGATGCACAAACTGAGCAGTCTGGCAATACAGTTTGCATTTTTTGTTTCTTCAATCAGTTTTATTAACTAGGACGAATGCCAAAATACAAATAGTATAACAATTTACAAAGAAGTAATAGAATAGGTTTATGAAACATTCAAAACTAAACCCCCTTGTAATCTCATATAAATTAGTATTATAAAACAAACAGATAACCATATTTAAATGTAAGATTTTTTGCCTAGGCATGAGCATTTTGTATGCATCCTTACCAGCAGTTTTTCTATTTTTATAGATAAGGCACAAGGTTCTAATGGAAAAATAAGAGGGAGGAAAATCAATTGGGTTAACTAAAAAGTGTGTCTCAGATACCTGTTACCAAAGAGTTTAAGGCTTACCTCCAACCTCTAACCCTGAGGGGACCCTCAGCCAGCAAAGTTAAGGATCAATTTAGTCATCTATATATATTTTAGGGAATTGAAATACTGTGTGAGGAGGCCAATCATGATTTCCATACTTAAAAAAAGAGCGGTAAGAAGTCTTCAAGGATGTGGGGGAGTCGCTAATTGATTTGGAGTTAGTTTAATTTCGATATGACCATTCAAAGTTGGAGGTAAGGGGATTTCCATTGGCGTGCAATGTGACTTTTAGTGGCCAGCATTATGAACTGCAATAGTTTGTTTTGATGGATAGATAATGAGGGAATATGGCATCCTAAGAGACTAACCTCGACCGTGGGATTAATCTGTTGAAATAATATATCTGAGGCAAGCTCATATACTTCTTGCCATAAAAGGATAACTTAAGGGCATTCCCACCATGTGTGGAAGAATGAACCTACTATCCCACATTCTCTAAAGCAGTTAGGAGTGGAGGCCAGTTTACATCCAAAGCTTGTTGGGAGTATAGTAGGACCTATGTAGAACTTGTATTACAGTTTCCAGGACTCTACAGTTAAGAGAGCCTTTTGTTAGATTAACCCAAGAGGTCTCCCAGGTATCTTGGGTATAAGTGCAATTCAAGTCTATTTCCCAGTTGCATACATATTTAAGTTTAGGTTTATTTAAATCAACATTAACTGAGTCATATATAAGACTAAGTATGCTTTTTGTAAGAGGTGCCTTGTCACAGATTGCATCTTTTAATGGCAATGATTGGATGAAAAGTTGGTGGAATAAACCCTCTATGTATACTTTTTGTTTATTGAACTGGGAGGGTAAAGAGCAAAAACTGTTTAAAAATGTAAAAATGTAAAAATATAAAAGTAGCATTTAAGTCATGGCATAAACAGGCAACTCAGTTAGTATCTATATCAGGGGTGGTCAAGTTCGGTCCTGGAGGGCCAAGCACAGACCACGATTTGGGGATATCCCTGCTGCGTACATGTGGGACTATCCCTTCTTCAGTCATCCTGACTGATTCACCTATGCACAGGAAGGAAATTCTGAAATCCAGGCCTGTGTGTGTATGGGGCCCTTCAGGACTGAACCTTCCCACCCCTTTTCTATATGACTTGAAACTACATTAACTATGTTTAAAACTATAATTGTGCAAAGCTGAAGATGTTCATTTGATCCAATACCTCATTACAAAGCGACCACTCAGGTTTCATCTCTAGTGTTCAATAAATGAGAACCAACAAGTTAATATATTAATTTTATTTTAAAATAAACTGTTAAAGTCTTATTCACACATATAAATATATATATATTTAAACACGCTTTACAGGATTACTTAAGGTGCCCAACTGTGAAAAATAATATAATGTGAACCTAAAGGGAAAAACTACTTTGAAAGAACACATAAATACATTATAACAGCATATACAAGTAAAATGATCTTAATAAAACATACCTTTATTTTATGCATTATAAAAGTTAAAATAATATTAAGTAAAACCTGTTTAAACTTAATTTAAACTAAAAGGATATGCAGAGAGCTTACTTTAGTTCAGACATCTTATTGGCTAACAGAGGGCAAGAATCTCAAGAGGCGCTAAAGTTCTGAATACGTTTTTGGTCTAAGACCTTTGTTTCAAAAAAGAAAACACACCGACACATTACTCTTTTTATGATGATGCAACAAAGAAAAAAACTGTTTCCATGTCCCTTTAAATATCCTGGCAGATGCTGCATTGCTATGTGATATTTGGGCAACTTCAGTTCAACTGACAGTACTTTTAACAATAAAGAGAGCTTCCACGTACAATGCTAGTTGTCTATAACATGAAACTTAAGAAATGTAATTATGTGTGTGTTTGCGTCGTTCAGTCGTGTCCAACTTCCCGTGACCTTGTTGGACCACAACACACTGTGCTGATCCACTTGGATTTCTTGGTAAAGATACTGGAGTGGGTTACCAGTTCATCCTCCAGTGGGCCACAACATACAGCTCCTGGTATTTCTAGGTAGTCTCCCATCCAAGTACTGACCAGGCCCAACCCTGCATAGCTTCAGGGTGGTTCCCAGACTGCAGTGAAAGCACTGAATCCTAACCAATAGACCTCCAGGGAACCATTCTTGATTATACTTATTTATAAATCCCCCTAAAATATATTTCAAGAGAACTAAACATAAGTTTCATTATTCACACATCTTTGTACATAGTCTAATAATGACATATGTCAGTATCCCTTTAAATTGAACCACACTAGGGAATTCAGTATCAATTAAAACCAAGGGTATCTAGCTAGCCAATGAACATAGTACACACAGAGATAGTAGAGACGCTGCTGGCCGTTGGTTGTTATACAGTAAATTATTACCAGAATGATCAAATTCATAAAAATACAGAATAACTGTTAAAAGAAAGTTCCATATTTACAGAATGAACTACAACCAAGAATGGTCAAAAACAACCATTGTTATAAGTAATAACCCAGAGCCCTAAGAATCTAAACTACTGTCTTATAAACCATACAGTGATGGAGGGCACAGTAATGATGAGAACATGTCTATCATGTCCACCTCTGCTGAACACATCATTTATCTGCCAAACTATTAACTAATTAGGTCTGCATCTGATTTAATTAGGCCATGGTAGTCCCAGGCACGTGTTAGGCCTCTGTGTACTGTATAGACATGCCGAAAGAAAGGAAATGTATTATTATACAGTGTTGTGTTTGTTATATTGTATTACTGACCAGGAAAGCCAGTTATTAACTAAGAACATTCATCCCTGAAGAAATATGTTAATTGGGAATACCAGGTGTTACACATACCCTAAGTGGCCCTTGGTAACTGAGATGTTTTATAACTCTGCATGTCTTTCTGCACTTTATAATAATATTAATTAATTTTGTTTGTTTCCCTCCCACTTAAAGACAGATGAGCAAAGACAGGCACAGTCTTATAAAACAGTAATGGACTTGCCAAGCACTGCATATAACAGGTAATACATTTAATTATATCTTATATTTTTAAACACATTTGCTCATTAAAAATTCTAGTTTTTCCAATGTGCATAATATAGATATGGGACTTTAACAAGGAGAGTTATGATAGACAGAGCAGGTACTCTCTGTATTATACAATGCACAGCCTTCCCTCAGCAATGAATCACGTTTTCCTTGCTTTATTTTAATATCTGTGTACAGTTTAAAAGGGAATAGACTGTGTAATTATCTAAAATCCAGATTATTGTAGGTGGGGTCCGGGCATTATCATCATGGCTTCCTTGAGATAAGTCTAATGGGTAAAAAACTCACTTTCACTACAAGAAAGTAAAATAAGTCTGGCTTTCGGTAAAATACACAAAATCTCAGCAATTGTTTTTAATATACAATTCTTAATGAAGGTCTGCAAACCTTTTGATGACTATGTACACTTAAAGGATATTTTCTGCCCACCAGCTATAAAAGTATGTTTAGCTTGAATTGCACACATTAACCCTTCCCAGAGTGGCAATGCTTATGTCCATTTCAACAAATAAAACATTTATTGTAATACTAAATATCAAACATCTTTTGTTTGTTATCATTGTATAAGAGCACTGGCTTAATAAGTCATCAGTGCTATTAAAAAGTCCCCCACAGTATTTCAGGGTCTCCCTCACTGTATTATCTAGCGGTTGTCATGCTCATTTACAATGTTGACTGTATCATTGATGATGTTTGATTGTGAGCAATACATGCAGTGCTGTTCATCACATCCCTCTTGTAGATATTTAATAGACAGGTGTATAGTAACACCAGATTGACATGACAGTGCAATGCAAAGTGAAAAATTAATTAAAGATGAAATTACAGTGTTTTGGTTTTCTAGCTTTGTTGAATGTGAAAGCTAACGGCACAAAAAGTGTAATTAGATTGTCCTGAATATCCTTTCATTGGCTAAAGCAAAACAGATCCCATGCAGGAGCAGTAATTTGTCATCCCTAAAAATTACATTACAAACCATTTACGGTTATTATAAGCTGTTTTTCAATATCTTACCACCAGAGCAAAGCAAATGGTGTACAACATCAATAACAGGAACTGAATGGATATTACAGTATATGGCACTGATTGTTCAAGCTTTTATTTAATCCATTGGAAAGTCAAGAGGCTCATGGTATCCAAGCTGTTTGGTGGTGTGAAAGCATCTAGGTTCAAAGCCTCGGAAACACATGCAGCTTTCCTAATACAAAACTCAAACCCAGCCTGCAAGAGTTCCCAATTTTCTATTTCACAAAGTGCAAACAGTTAGAGTCCATCTGAGCTGGTTGATGTGGTAGAAGCATCTCCCTTTCCCGATCCATGTCCCTCCGTGTTGGGTTGATTCCAAGCATTGGAAGAACCAGGCTGCTCAATCCTTCTGTCCATTGTGACGTCTACATCTTGAGAGCTACTCTGTACATCCATTGCTTGGGCAGATTCTGTAGCTTTCTGTTCCAATTTTTCCAAAATGTTCTGAACTTTCCTAACACCATCTTTCCTTGCTTGCCGTACATCTGCACGACCTTCTGGGTCTACCGAATCCAGGGCCAGCAACACTTTAGTGAGGTCCTCCTCCAAAATGAGATACATCTTGCTATTTTTGATTTCCTTGAAGTTGACCACAGCTTGCTCCATAGCTTGCACTCTGTCTAGGATTCTATCAACCTGTTGCACACCAGGGTGCTTCTGTTGAGGTCCCACCACTTCAGGTGCTTTCGGTGGGGATGGCTCTTCTGGAGCAGGAGTCTCCTCCACAGGAGGAATCCGTATAGGACTTGGAACCCTAACCTCAACCTTCTCAGGCGCTGCTTTCTGGGAAGGAGTGGTACACTCAGGCTTCATCTGAACATAACTCTGTGGCTGTTCCGCTGGTGGAGCGCTTGGCTTATTCTCTGGCTGAGGCCATGGTGGAGACTCACGATATATAGGCATTTGCTGAACCTGAAGAAGAATTTAGCATATATATTAATACAATGAAAAACAACAATATGTTTATATATGAAAGGACACTAGTTTGTACAGTGAGGAAATTGCATTTATACATCAATGACATTTATACAACAAACTCTCAAGCCAAGAGAATGATTGATTTATGAAAATGTACCTTTTAAAAACCTTTTGCCACTTCCTAAATGTAAATGCATGGTGTCTGATATGCCGGCTCATATGATACTGCTGCTACAATTTAGTTCATCCAAGCAACAGCACAATATGCAGCCCTTCACACATTTATTATACAAGGAATTTAATAGAGAAAAAGCAACACTGTGTTTAAAGTAAAGACTTACTACAAGTCTTGAGTAGGTGAGGTTGGCACTCGACAACAGCGATTAACCATATTTCTGATGCCAGGTACCAACTGTATATCTTGGTAAACTGCCATAGATTGGATTTGAAATGTAGACCGTGATGAACATGGTATTAGTATTCATAGGGTGCCAATGTGTTATTGCAAGCCAGTCCTTCAGTAATGTATGTACGATTATGATTCACGGGAGTCAACAGTCAATATTAAGTTCACTTTCAAAGTTTAGAATATAATCCTTTAGCTGAGCTGTTTGTTTCAACCTTGATATGATTTTCAGGGAGGAATGGGATTAGGGGGAGGGGAGGGCTTTAAGAAGAATCAGATTCAATAGGAGGCCATATAATCATTCCTAGGCTACTACCACTGCAAAAGCTTGTGATGGAGGAAACCCACTGTAACGCAGCAAGCATCCAGCCAAAGGACAGCAATGTTCATATAACCTTGTAATTGAAAATTTAGCATTGTATTTTAGACAAAGCCATCTTCCCATTGAGTTAATAGTGGGAGGAGACCAGCTACAGCTGAGACTGATATTTAAAGATGACAGACTTTCAGGCTGTCGGCTTCAGGCACTTTCCACCTAACTCTTTTTATTTTCTCATATACTCTGGCAAACAATCACATTTCTTGTACCGGCTATAGAGGTAAAGAAATCTGATGGCTGGCAGAGCACGTAAGAAAATAAAGGAAGTTAGGAGGTGGTGCCTGAAGCCCATACACTGCCCACCTGAAAAGCAATATTATTATAATAAGACTACACATAAGGAACATGATCAAAAGTATTTATAGCAAACAAAAATATAAAACTATGGAATCCCACTGAAGTGGATTGGCCTTTGCAGCACAGAGTATTAATGATAGAAATGTATTTAGCCGGTCAATATTTCCTTATCATCCTTTTCATGTAACAATCACTGTCTCTATTGCCCTTTAAATAATACTTCTCTTTGACTAGTAGATTAAGCCTCACAAACTGCAACCCAGATCGGCTAATGAAAACCACTGGTCTATATGGAGTATACTACCATGATTAATGGGCTATATGGTAGTATGTACAGAATACCACTACCTTGAGAAACAATGGATACATCTAATTGATCATAATTGCTTCTTACTCTGTTGTGACAAGGCTGCAAATCCATCACAATGGTATAAGAAAATGTCATGACTTTTGCAACTGTTCAGGTAGCAGTGAGTATCTAGAACATGACATATATAGGTTGTTTGGAAGAAGCCATTGTGTTGCAATATTTCTGTATTAAAGTAGGTATATAAATTAAAGCAGTATAATGTACCATTAAGGAATGTAAATCTACATATTTATTGAGGTTGAGTGTGATCCAAGCAATATTTAAACAACTAAAAATATCTACAATTTTAGAAACTGTAGCAATTAAATAGAATTTAAGCTTGTACGGTACAAATATTAAATGTACTACTGTAGTTTGTTAAAAAGAAATCACATGCAAAATAAAACATTAGCACATATGCAAAACAGGGACACAGAAGCATTTCTAGAAAAAAAATCATATTCTGCTTGTGTCATGGGGATTTCATTGTATACATCTAATCTGTCTGGGACTTGAGGAGAGCAGCTTACTCTTCCATTGAGTTCTATTAAGTGTGCTGCTTAAAGAGGCAGATTGCAAGTTCTTCAAAGGAGCATGTAGTAAATATGGTACTTCAATGGCCCTTTGATTGCATTGTAGGGTTCTATGTTTTGACTGAGCGGAGGGAGTTAGGTGATGAATTCCAGCTGGAGAACATCCAATAGTTCTTGAGCTACCTGTTGGAGACTCCAGATATGGAAGCAAGGAAGAATGGTATTTACCTGAGGTTTTTCAAACACAGTTTGCACTCGGACAGGAGTAGGTGATGGAGTAGTTCTTCTAACCGGTGAACTGTCTCGACTGGAGGAACCTTTGGTAGATACTCTTAGTGGGGATTGAGCTCGTGGTGACATGCTGTCCCTCTCATCCTGGATTTTGTGGTACATTGGAGCGTGTTGCTGGTAGTCTCCACTTGTTTGTGGATAATGTGTCTTCTGTGTTTGGTGGAAGGTATGGGTTGGCTGTCTTGGTATATTTCCCTCGTGGATAACACGAATAGGAATATAACCACGTGGCAGCTGGTAACTTCCAGTACTTTGTCTTCCAGGGGATTGAGAGAGACCACTCTGTGACTCTGCAACCGAAGGAGGTGGCTAGGGAAAAAATAAAGGATCTTGAGTATGGCAGCAAATCAACCATGTTATTGTTGCCTTCTACAAGGCCACTAAATTCCATAAGTGACTACATGAAAGCATGAGAATTCTTACAGTTATAGAAGTAGATTATATTGCTTAGCATTTGTGTTACACTGATACCGCAAAAGTTCCAGATATGGTACCATTTGAAACTATAAGCAATAACAAGTACTATATCAATTGAAATTATTTTTTAATTTCCTACAGTGTACATTGAAGCCAGTCATCCTTCCTGATTCAGCCACTGATGACACTCTGAATCTGTTGCAGATCTTTAATAATAATTGCTCATTAAGCCCTGTACCTTTACTATTGTCTTCAGTATAAGTCATACATACAACAAAAGACTGGGCATGCTCAGACCACATGGAGTAACTAAGCTGATTAGATCAATTACCCCTTGAGTCTGAGCATGTCTAGTCTTTTTTTGTTTTGCATATGACAGTAGACATAGAGCCCCAGGGGGTAATCAACAATTATTGGTAGTGACCTGTGATTAGCAAGAGATACAGAGTGCCCACAGTGGGTGGATAAGAAAAGCTGACTGACAGTAAAAAAAAAAAGACGGGTTATACAGAAACCCAAAACCAATTATCATACAACAGGATAGTATTTGCAGAAATAACATTTAATCTGGGCCATAGCCAGGAATGACTCACAATGACAATCCTCCAATTACCAGAGCTGCCCAATCCAGTCCTTTGGTAACGACACCTGAATATATTTACATGAACTCATAGCATGTGCTTAGGAAAATGTGGTCTGACAGGCCTCACTATGGATAATGAGTCACCGGCCTAGCCCATATTTTGCATTGGAACAGCACGTTCCTGAGGATAAGCTGGAGCACTTTAGCGCAGGTTTATAGGTGTCAGGTTGAAGGCGCAGCCTGCAGACTTTGAAGTGGGTGAATCTACACTTGAATCTCCTATATGGGGAGTTTCACCTAAACATAAGATGCTTTTATATGAAAGAGATTACTTATGGTAGATCATTTTATATATGTTTAAGCTCTTGCGTTTATTGCTAGAATGTGATGGGAGCTGCTGAATAACACAAAAAAGTGAATGAAAGGCTGCAGCTTAGAACTGCAGCTGTGGTCTCATTATCTTTTGAACTTTTGACTCTAGGTGTCAGTGATATAAATAGAACTAAAAATGGCAGCTGTCTCTTACCACAAATGTGGAATAACTGTCAAACTAGACAACGTTCATAACTTTTACATAGATAAAATTATGTAATGATATTTAATACGAAATGTATCTTACGTTTAGGAGGAACACGCCCTTTAACATGACACCAGCTAAATATATTTAGCTCAGTTGTTGATGCAAAATTACCTAAGGTAATGTATCCACAATTAATTTTCCATATAGTAATATTATGAACGATGTTATCTTCAAAACAATGTAAAAGCAGAGCTATAACTCAATTCAGCCATGTTTTGAGGAGTGTCCGTGGCAAAAAATGAAAGTTAAAGGGCTCTGTGTGTGTGCGTCGTACAGTTGTGTCTTACTCTCCGTGACGTCATGGATCGTAACACACCATTCTGATCCACTTGGTATTCATTTCAGAGATACTGAATGGGTTGACAGTTCCTTCACCAGTGGACCACAGCATACAGTACTGACCAGGCCCAATCCTGCATGGCTTCAGGTCGGTGTAACCTCTTGTTTCCCTGACTGGAATTGAACCCAGGTCACAGCGATAAAGCACCAAATCCTAACCACTGGACCACCAGGGAACCCAGGTTATTCTTAAAGAGCATCAAAAACTGATTATATTTTGTGTTATCCATTTTTTAAAAACATTATCCATAGAAAGGCCTGTCAGACCACATTTTCCTGAGCATATGCTATGAGTCGTGTAAATATATTCAGGTGTCGTTACCAAAGGACTGGATTGGTCAGCTCTGGTAATTCAATCCATGTTGGTGTTGTTCAAATTATATGCAAATGATGGGCTTGTGCATATTAATTTGCTGTTTTGATGTGCTAATTCGGATTTTAGTCTGCTTGTCTGTCTTTGTATTGGCCAAAATGAAGACCTCCCAATGTAATCTGGCAATTTGACCCCTATCCCACCCTTATCAAATAATCTACCATTGAATAAATCCATTCCATTGGTGTCCTTGACACTTGGAATTGTGTAACTTGATTGTATAAAAAGATCACAAATCAAACTATATTTTAATGACTAAAGTAATCCTTCTAATCAATAATTGGCATTGATTAATGAGAAAAGTATATGAATGCAATGTTAATATATTGCTAATACAGAATAGTCGGACAAAGGGAAACAAATGTGAGCTAATTAATCTTAGAGTCTATGAATGTTTCTTACTAGTCATGTGACACATTTCTCATGTTAGTATATGGAGCCTATGCACTAAATTAAGTGAAATAAAACTGTATACAATAACATTACCACTTAATAGAGCTCTTGGTAGAGAGATTTACCAGTGAGCAACAGAAACAGAGGTCCCAGTAATGGTAAGATAGTAAAGTGCTAATACAAATATGAATAATTGCAATTAAATGTTATTAAAAACATTAATTTATTAATAGAAAAACAGCTTTACATTTTCTATATGTTGGCTATCGTTTAATCAATAGCTAACTACTCTCACGCTTGATGAATGTCTCCTTGGACTGATGGCTTCCTTTTGCACTTGGCATCCGGGGTGTTCTTTGAACAACCAGGTTCTTCTGAAACCTCACAAGCCATATGCAAATGGACCCATTAATAAAGTAGTGAGGTAATTAGGTGCTGAAAATCTGACGAGGAGATCTCTGAGCTGAATGACAACCAAAATAAAGTAAAATCAAACATGCTTTTCGATTATTAAATTAAACTTTTTTGCAAATTCCAATTGTAAATATTCATATCTTATTGCTACTTTACTACCCTACCTTTACCTCTATGTCTACATATCATACATATCATTGTTTGTGGCATTACCGATGGGCCTTGCGGTGATCCAGTTGACCTGGGAGATCCTACAAGTTGCACCCCTTGCTTATCTGATTGAGGAGACTCTGGTGGGCTCCAGGCTGGAGACTGTGGGCGCGTGTAGCCCCTTAAGGGGGACTGTGAACGATGTTGTGGGGTGACAGGTTCACATTTAACTCTTTGCATCCCAGGTTGGTGGAGAGAAAAGTAAGGGTGTTGCTGTCTGTTTTCCAAGCCGTCATGTTGGACAGGAATAGGGATGTAACCAGGCCGGAGCAGCGGGTAGTAGACATTTCCTTCTTTTAAAGGTGCGGGCTTGTAGCTCTCCTGCGATGGACCATTAGCCAACGACTGGTTCATCTAAAAGTAAAAAGGCACTTCATTAGCACAGGTATAAAGTTACTAAGGTTAAAAGACCACTGTAGTTAAACAGAAACTGCACGTTTGTGAAGGATGTAGCAAACTAAAAGCATTAGCAGCTGTCTAAGTCGTAAATATAAAAAAATCCAGTTTTGAAAACTCTGTTTATATATAGACTCCATCTTCATTATTTTCTGATGGCATGAAGCATGAGGAGTCTTTCTAACCTATCACTGGAGGATGGAGATGGCTTAGCTATATAATTCGATGTCACTGAATTGGACTCCTACTCACTTCCCTGCTCATGCTCAGAAGATGGCTTTGTTGTTCAACAATAAATGCAAGCTCTGTTTTGCAAAAATATAAATGACCCTCTCAAACATAGAACCATCAGTATAATGGATGCCTGCAGTATCCAGCAAAGGCAAATGTATTTATTTTTTATTAAAAACTATGTTTATAACATTTTTTTCTGCCTAATTATGCTTTGCCAGGCTTTTCCATATGTTGTTTTTGTCATATAGTGATCATTTAAAGTAGGTCAAATTAGATGGGCATATTTGTTTTTAAAATCAGTAAAGGAAAGTACTGGTTTTAGCAATTATCTTTGTCAAAAAAGGGGAAATAAAAAATATATTACATAATGTATGATAATAACATGGATATTTTTATATAATGTAACTATCACAGCATGAGAAACAGCACAAGGCGCGGGTGTGAGTTTAGACAAAAGAAGTGAAACGCATAAAAAGTTAATTTATTGTTGTATCTAGTGTACAATATCACAAATACAACAGGCATGGGGAGAGAAAACTAATCAAAAATCTTTGAGGTCTTATTGTAAGAAATGAATATAGATAAGTCCAACCCAAGATCCAATAAACCGGACAAGGCTTTTTCTTGCTATGATATTAAACCTTTCTTTGTGCTTCTGTGGAAGTAAATAGAAGTGTAAACCTCTCACCAAGAAAGAGATCTGATTGTTTTTATTGATCTGCTATATGTAGCCTAATTGCAAGAAAAACTTGAATAACTAAATTAGACACACAGACAGGAAATTATTCTAATTCTACAATGGACTCTGCAATGTTTCCTCACCATGGGATCCACAAAAACATCTGAAGAAGAATTCTTAAGAAAAAATACTTTTAACATGTTGTACGTTTGCCTCACCAGAAAAAAAAAACAGCTCAACATGCCAGCTTCACATTTCGCTAGTTCTCCTTTACAATAAGAATCAAATTATACTAGTTCTCAGCCAATAACAGCAGTTCATGGAGAAAATATGACCAACGATTGAGATGGATTTCTCATGGGGTGGTCTTATTGCTATAGATGTAGCAACAATTTGGACGGGATGATCTTAGGGGCAAGTTAGGGTGGGTTAACAAAACATTTAAAAAAAAAGTATTTCTTTAGTATGCTGGATCCTGATTTTGCTGATTCCATTACATGAATATGGACTGTATATGATGACTTATACATTTTAGTCTTGTTTGTTGCAAACTCTTTCATCCATGGGATCATTTAGGAATCACAAACATATACAACAGAGCAGTACCACAAGAATACCCCATACTAAAGTGGGTTAGAGGCGTTTTCACACTGTAGGAATCTGGATGGATTTGGTCCAGAATAAATGGCAATGGTTCCATGGACAAGTTTGGTACTTTTTGCCAATCTTGCAGAGTCCCTTTCTCTAGTACCCATTACAATAACATATACAACTTTACGCAAGACTGTGACCATACTAGGAAATATAAAAACACCATCTGCTACGTAGGCAGAGGTGGTGGTGAAAGACAATATCATACAGCCATGAGTAAGAGTAATGAAGATACCCACCGTGTGAAGCCATTTATGACACAAATGTTGTTAGTCATTGCCCAGTGTTGGCCTGCAGGCTTCTACTGATGTCACCAAACTGCTCAATTTAGTAAGGATTACAACAAGCCAACGTGTATTCCTAAACATTACACCTTGCATCATCGGCACCTCAAACTTGTAAGAAAGGGGTTGAGGCTCAAGACCTTAAAGGGACACAGCCGTTCCACACTGTCGCATGGCAATTTAGAAAACAACAACAACAACAAACTAACAGCTATGCAGCCAATGTAGACACAACCTCAAATTTAGAACATTCTGCTGGATTGTAGAAGCTGACATGACAGTAATGCTTCCTGTCCAGTGTTTGATAATATTAGTTTGTTATATACTTCACAGATGTAAATGCACTCGTACAGTAGTCCTTTAATTAACTCAATATAGTGTCACAATACAATTCCAACACACACCCAGTGTTTTTCATCTTAAACAGATTTGCTATTTTTACTAGAAAGACAGACTAATATGCACCAACACACAAAACAAATTACACATTCTGCTGTCATTTAATTCCTAATCTCACCCACCCCTCCAATTCCATCTTAATTGTCTTATAATTGCATCCTCAATACATTCTCCCTTTTATTTAATCCCCCCTCCAAGTACTCCACTCCCACCCACATCCCATTACTCTCTCAGTTCACATCCTCTCATACAAGTAGTGGTCAGTGTTCCCATATGTCCTCCCTTCACCAGACATTAGGACTCAGAAGATGGGAGAAATTACTTTAGATTCATTATAACCGAATACCTCTAGTCTAGTAAAGAGCATGTTTTAAAGATATTTTCATTGAACTAGCATTAATTATCGTCAAAAAAACACATTAGTAAGGTTAAAAAAAAGCAATTTTTAATTTATTGCACTTGTATGTAGTCCTGGCCATCTCCATTTTTGTATTCAAATAAATGGCCCTATTTTTAAGTACCATATGGGTCCTGTCAAATAGGTGGGATCATTTGTGGCTGAGATTAGTTCATTGACACAGTGAATTGTTCTTGCATTTTTATTTTTGAATTTGACCATCTGCCCTTCAAGCAGATTAGCCTTAGATGCCTTGTAGACTGAAACAGTGGGTCTCTTGTGGTCCAGTGGTTCAGATTCAGGGCTTTCAATGATGCGACTTGCATTCAATTCCAGCCAGGGAACCAAGAGGTCACACCACCCTGCAGCCAAGCAGGATTGGACCTGGTCAGTACCTGGATGAGAGACCACCTAGGATTCCCAGGAGTTGTATGCTGTGGTCTACTGGAGAAGGAACTGACAACCTACTCCAGTATCTATGCCATGAAAACCAAGTGGATCAGCATGACCATGGACATGAAGATGTCCTGGTGTGTTACGGTCCATTAGGTCACAGACAGTTGGAAACAGAACGACACAAAAAAGGTTGAAACATGGCAAACAGAGGGAAATATTTGCGAGACAACAATGTTGATAACCATGCCTGCACACATTGGGTGGTAAATTAAATCTTTTTTGCCCATTATTAATTCTACTTCTATAAAAAGTACAGAAGATATGGGGCTACAGTGTTTCTTTAAAAATAAAAAATAGGTTTGCATAAAAAATATGTTATTTGAAGACTAATAAATACTTTTTATCCTCCCACGCGGGCAAGTCTTTGCAGTCACAGTACAAGCACTCCTCTCGCCAATTGTTTAAAACCCCCTTTAAGGCAGAAGCCAAGCCCTTTTTATAAACACATGTTAAAGGATGGACGACATGTCTCTGCAGCAGGATAATAAAATCATAAATGATTCCCAGACTTTGGATGACGTGTTTTCCATTGAACAAACACGTTTATAATTTTTACAACATACTGTTAAAAATGTAAAAGTAATATAAGACATTTGTACCACTTTAAAGTGACACAGCAAATGTCCCATAAATGAAACAATTGTTTTTTATTAAAAAAAAATGGAAGTGATAGATAAATGTTGGCATTAAGAGTAATAATAATAATAATAATAACGGAAATGGAAAGTTGCATATTTTATAAAATGATTCCCTCCTAAGCTCACTGTAATTATCTCTCACAGTGAGGGGTAATAAACCAAAAGACGGGTAAATTATATTAATTCCAGATGGATAAATAATAATATGCATAGACTTAATTAAGTCTTAAAGTATTATCTTCAAATTTGTCATCCTACATTGTGATAGATAATGAATCCCTTGAGATATAATCAGTAGAAGAGTGGCAGGATTATGGTTTATTTTCTAACCAGCAATGTTATCTGCCACTTCTACACAGAAGTAATAGCACCCTATTGTAATTATACTTATTTACAAGTGCTGTGTCCCTTTATGGCACAGTCAGACTCACACTATAAAAGTGATAGTTGCAATCACTTTTAAAGTATGGATATATATATAACTATATATACATACATACATGTGTCTCTTCCCACCCCGTGTCTACCCCCTTCCATCCTCTGTGTCGCTTTCTCCCTCTCCCCTGTGTCTCTTCCCCACCCTCCCCTGTGTCTCTTCCCCCTCTCCCCTCCCTTGTGTCTTCCTCCCTCTCTGCCCTGTGTCTTCCTCCCTCTCTGCCCTGTGTCTTCCTACCCCCTCCCCTGTGTCTTCCTAACCTGTGAATTCCCCCCCTGTGTCTTCCTCCCCTCTCTCCCCTGTGTCTTCCTCCCCTCTCTCCCCTGTGTCTTCCTCCCCTCTCTCCCCTGTGTCTTCCTCCCCTCTCTCCCCTGTGTCTTCCTCCCCCCTCTCCCCTGTGTCTTCCTCCCCCTTCTCCTCTGCAGCTTGCGAGCTGAGCATGCACGCACACATGGAGCGCTACACACTTACCAGAATTATTACAGTTGAGATATATATATCATCTAGTAAACTAATGAGCTTTGCAATTGTCCTACTGAGAGCACTGGCAGTTTACAAAAGCTTCCTCTCTGCATTTTGAAGTCTTCCCCCATATCAGGAAACTAAAATTGTAGCATCCACAGCAGCATATGTAAAAGATTTTAGCACTGCCATTACTATAAGACCTCTGTATTTTAAGTGTTGTGAAATAGGAGAGAGATATGAATGTAACTATTACAGCATAGAACAACAGCTGCAATTTGAGGTATTTTTTGAGCTGGGTCTTGAACTTGTGACCGGGTTCAGCAAGTGTTGGTGGCGAAAAGGAAAATTAAAGGGACACTGTGACCCCAAAATCGAGTATATTTTTAGGCTATTTTTAAAGAGCATGAAAACTGCCTATATGTTGTGAATCAATCCTCGGAAATTCCATGGTGCTGCTGTATTTATACGCAAATGAGCAACTCATGCATATTAATTAGCTGCTTTGATGTGCTAGTTAGGATTACAACTTGGTTTTGGGCTATCTCTATTAATGTTATCTGGTAGTTAGACCCCTCTCCCACCCTTATCAAGCACTCTAAGCCAGGCATTAGCACTCTGAGACGCACATTAGCATACAGCAACAATCAAAATTAATTATAAATATTTCAAAAATGATTTACTGTAGAGAAAAACAGCTAATGTAATGTATAGCCAATTTTTTATGCTCTTTGAAGTTAAATCTGCTTCCTGCAAACATTAGCAGTTACCTGCAAACTAGACAAGTTTTACATATTACATTTAATCTGCACTAAAGGTGATATTTAATATAAAATCAGATTGTAAAATATCACAAGAAATGTAGTAACGGATCTAAGACTGGGACTAGTTAGGATTTGTGAAATCCTGATAAAAAAAACACAATGTTCCTCTGGCCTGACCAACGCTGCCAACTGCCCTCTCCACAGCACATGGACTCTCCACCACTAAAAAAAAGGGCACGCAACAGCTGAGAGGCTGACAAGTAAGTGACAAGTACAGAAAGGCTCTGCGGACAGCTGGGGCAGACAAACCAGAACACAGACGGCCAAATGTGTGAGCCATGAGGCTCCAAGCAGTCCCCACAGCAGCACTCATCTCTAAACAGATTTACAGGGGCTTAGTGATTTTCCCTTTAAAACTGCCAGATATGAGAGGTCACAAAAAGAGAATTAATTAGATCTACCTCTAGTCAGAGTTTACGTTGGGGTTATATGCATTATGTTTATTATTAAAATACTAGTAACTAGCCCGTCATATATGGCGGTATCAAATGTTATGTTCAATTGTCTGTTCTGTCTCGCTCTGAGATGTCTCTCTCTGTGTGCCCTCTCTCTCTGTACACCTATAGAGTTGCAAATGCCAGGCTAAACAAAAGGGATGGCGTCACACTTGTTATGAGATATGTCTTTTTTTTTTTTTTTTTTTAAATCACACTAAAATATTATAAATATTAAATCAGATACTGACTGATAACATTATATTAGGAACTCATTATTTGTATCTTAACCCTGAATGGAAGCTAATTACTCTGCACAAGACATGTTCTTAATGTCAGATGACGTTAGACTGAAAACAATGCAAGCAGACTCCCAGGAAGTAATTAGCAGCCATTACATTTTTAACAGCAGGTTTTTGGCAGGTGGAACATAATAATAATACAATATATCATTGTAAATTTAGTGTAGAAAATGCATTTTTATAACACACCATTGATAAAGTACTTGTAGCATTACATTATACTATTTTTGGAACCTCCCTTTAAGGAACAAATCCTGCTACAAGGATGAATTGTTTTACACTGTTATAATGTTATAGCCTATTGTACATATTTTAACAAAATTAAATACTATTTATAGAAGTGTTACTATAAATAACTAGTCACTACCTTGTGCTAAATTGTATTAAAGAGTAAAAGCAACTCTGTATCCTTGTGGATGAAGACTACAAATACTGGTTTAATCTACTCATACATAATCTCTTTAAATCTTCCTTGACTCATAACTGTAAGGAGGCTCTACTGCATTTCATACTATTGATCTAATCCAATAATAAATTGTAAAAAAAATATCCCCAAAACTTGATTAAAAAATGTATAAATGAAAAGTGTATTCTTTGTTGATATATGAGAACATTCAACTATAAACAGAAAATAAATATATGATGGTCCCATGTCCTATTTTCGATTCATTCTCTTAACCATCCCCTCTAAATCGTATGACTTCCATTTAACACATTTATATTCTTATCTAATATATATATATATAGTACATTTGTGTTCATATTTGAACATCTTGAACAAGTAAAAAAAATGTGTTTCCTGCTCAGAATTCCGAGAAATACAGTTATTACACTGCATTCTGCGTACCTGGGCAGGGACATGCAAATGTGCCTACAAAGGCTTCACTCTTTAATCCAAATACCATTTCAAACATGGCTCCTAAGCAACTGACTGCTGTATTACACAGCTTTAAGCAAAGTCCAGGATGGATAAAGTACAAGCCAGGAAGCCTACTGCCTCTCATCAGTGTGGGGCCGGCTCCTAGCTTGTGTAGTAGATTTTCTGGGGAGGTAGTTTACCACAACAATCATTTAATTTATGGTGGTCAAAAGAGCGATAGAAGCCCTCCAACGTACAGTAAATAAATAGTACATCTGTATTCACATTTGAATGTTTAAAGCAAGTTAAAAACTTGTTTTATATTTATATACATATATATATATACATAATATAAGTTACAAAAAGAAACTGAACTTATAAACATTCTCTTAACATTTGTGCAAAAACAAGGTATTTGTTCTGTACATTACTGTAGTATCCACTTCTGCCACCCATGCTACATTCAGTAGCTATCCCAGATTTAAGGGCCTCTGTACAAAACACAACCGTCCCCTGATATTCCTTAAATGGTCTGCTCAACTTTCTCCAATGGCCTGGCAAATTTAGTCTGCTTGGGGCCTACAGTCCCATGAGTCAAAGCCTTTAATATACACTGGAAACAACTGAAGAATTTCAAGAAGGCTCATCTGTGACAGCAACTAATACTATTCATTATTATTATTATGCTTTATTTATAACCCGCCAACATATTCTGTATTACTATACAGGAGTGACGTTTATCACAAAAGTTACTATAAAATTAGAATTATGCTATATAAAACAAGCCAGTAAACTAACAAAGTGACCAGGGAAAGCTAACTGTTCAGAAGCGCCCATAAATATAATTAATTATGTCCTGGACAATTTACTACTTCTAACACAGCACTAGGAACAGGGCCAAAGAAAGATCTAGAAGTCTCTATCTAGCTAGATCCTTTTTGTTACGTTGAGATATTTATATATATATATATATATATATATATATATATATATACATACATACATATATATACACACACACAATCACGTTCCTAGACTAGAGCAAAGAAGATAAATTAGGTAGGTCCAAAAGCTTCAAGGAGTGAATGTTTGTAATCTCTCTTTGTATAGATTTGTCAGTGGATAAGAACTAAAAAGGCCCATCTAGTCTGCCAGCTCCATACATATACTTACAATCTTGGTTAATTAAAACTCATGATGGCCTCATTAGCCATGCTTACATGTGTTTGCCCTACCACTGAAAGGAGGTTCCACTTATCTACTTAAGTTTCTGTACTTTCAAACATTACCCCTACATCTTCCAACTCCAAATCATGTTCTATTTTTAGAAAATACTTGATTCCTGAACTTTAATATTTTTATATACTTGGAAGTTTCTGCCCTATCACCCCTTAACTTCTTCAGTCTATGCTATACATATTAATGTTATGGAGTATTTACTTTTAGGTTTTGTATTTTGGTCCATGCACCATTATATCCAATTGCAACTAGTTTTGAAGACTCTATAGGGGTACTGGATGCAAAGACCCATTTGTATTTTAGACCATGCACCATTATATCCAATTGTGACTAGTTCTGAAGACTTATTAGGGGTCCTGGATGAGAAGACCATCTGTATTTTAGACCATGCATCATTTTATCCAATTATGACTAGTTCTGAAGACTTAATATGGGTCCTGGATGAGAAGACCATCTGTATTTTAGACCATGCACCATTATATCCAATTGTGACTAGTTCTGAAGACTTATTAGGGGTCCTGGATGAGAAGACCAACTGTATTTTAGACCATGCATCATTTTATCCAATTATGACTAGTTCTGAAGACTTTATAGGTGTCCTGGATGAGAAGACCCATGTGCCACTGGCATTACCTCAAAGGGAGCCTAGGGGCAGCATCATGTTACCCCCCTTCCCACCCGCAAAAAAATGACTGGGTGGTTGCACATGTCCAAGGAAGCAGTCTGGTGCAATAAGCCCCTTTAAATAAACATTACAAGGACTGAAATGCTTTAGTGATTTGCTCAGTGTGCAAAGCTGGTCTGTAGAGTTGGAAACCAGAGAACATGAGTCTGACCCATAGGGCGAGAGCAAAGGGTGTGAATAATGTGCTCAGCACCAAAGCCATTTTATAGGAACAATAGTTAAGATCTTATGAAACTGAATAATAGAATATCATGTTCATACAAGACTTGGACACTCCACCCAGTGAGCACATTAGTTAACTCTTTCTTACTGAATAAAACTGCACCACAATATCACAGAATAGTGTATTTTACGCACCCATCATAATTCATCTATGTAGTAATAATACAAAATATGTTTTAATTTAACCCTTTCACTAGCCAGCAATGTCTAGGTCCCTCTGTCAGTGAAATGGTTAATAATCTGCATTTCTAGAGTAACAGATACACATTCTCACTTATGAAGTGTAGAGGTTACAGGGTTTTGGTAGCCCCCTGTAGAGTGACCAGTTGGATCAGGGGTCCCAGCACCTGTTATTTTCCAACAGTTTCCTATTCTAGTAACAAGCCTGTCTGTTATATTTCCAAACAATGTGTGGCAATGTCTCTGAGCTCAATACATTAAACCCCCCACACATATTTAAATACATCTCACCCCCTTCTCACCTTGACTGTGTCCTGCAGTCGGGGGTCACTCCAAGTGGTGATCCTGTTATTATGATCCACAAAAAAGGGCCATCCAGTGTGGGGGTCCAGTTTGATCTCCCAGCCTGGGGGCATGGGGTCGTTGTTATTTGGGACCATTGAGCCTTGTGTGGTCTTCATGTTGCTTCTGGAAATGGGGTAATGAGCCATACTGGGTCCTCTCACCCCTTAAGGCAGCCTTATCTACCGCCCAGGGTGACGCCAGAGAAAGGGGTGGAAATATCTGGAAGTGACTGCAGAGTGTTAGAGAATGACAGCCCAGACACTTGGTATAGAGATGGGGAGGGGACTGCAGGAGAGGAGGGGGAGGCACAGCACCCTAGGGTAGGAGGGCACAGAAAGATCCCTCTGGGAAGGAGACTGCAGAGTCACAGCTAACATTCCTGAGAGAGGGAGGGGAGAGGGAGGATGACAGGCTGGAGACAGCTAGGAAGGAGGGGACTAGAGACTGAGAGCAACTACTGGAAAGTTCTGGTGCAAAGCTCAGAGTTGGCACTTGTGCCCATCAGACATCTCCACCTGACTCATCAGCTATTAGTGTGTGTGCAGGGAGAGGGGCTGCAGCAGGGACTCCATGCCAGGGGCACAAACACTCACTACATAGACTCTCCTAATGTCCTTCTGATCACCACCTGGCTCTCCATACAGCCCTCTATTAATCACCTTGTATATTTATCAATATATCTATCTGTATATGATCCATCTATACATCCATATATCTTTTCTGATAATCGAATTATCTATCTTCCTACATAATATAATTATGTGTGTGTATATATATATATATAGAAGTATGTCATTCTATCTATCTATCTATCTATGATATATCACCTATCTTATATATATATATATATATATATATATATATATATATATATATATATATATATATATATATATATATATATATAAACTTAGTATATGTGTATACTATACATATGTAGCCTTATCTATCTATCTATCTATCTATCTATCTATCTATCTATGACATATCACCTATCTTTCATATATATTGAAATATCTATCTGCCTACATAATCTAGCTATTGACTTGTATACTATATCATACTACATATATGTGGCCCAATTTATCTCTCAATCCATCCTCTACTAAACAATCTGTCAAGTTTCTATTTGTCACTTCATATTACCAACTATCAATATCACTATCAATTCATGGACTATCTATCTATCTATCTATCTATCTATCTATCTATCTATCTATCTATCTATCTATTTCATATAATGGAAAAATGTATCTGCCTACATAGTCTAATTAATAACTTGTATACTATATACTTGTATACTGCATATCTGTCTCGTCATTTATCTATCAATCCGTAAACTATTAATCAATCTGTCTATGTATCTATTTGTCACTTCATATAACACATATCTGTTGAGCAAATATGCATCTGCAGATATATTTATAATAGAACATGTATGGAATTAGTTATAATTATGGGAACATATCTATCTATCTATCTATCTATCTATAATCTTATTTACTGCATATATATCACCTTGTATCCAATATATATCAGCTTGTATTCTACATGTCTGTTGTCTCATTTATCAATTATCCATTCATCATCTATTAATCAATCTGTCAATGTATCTATTTGTCACTTCATATAAGACCTTACAAATCAATATCAATTCATGGACTATCTATCTATCTATCCCTCTATCTATCTATCTATCTATCTATCTATCTATCTATCTATCTATCTATCTATCTATCTATCCCTCTATCTATCTATCTATCTATCTATCTATCTATCTATCTATCTATCTATCTATCTATCCCTCTATCTATCTATCTCTGTATCTATCTATCTCCTTATATACTGCATATCTATCAACTTTGTATATTATCTGCCTATATATATCATGTAATTATTACCTTCCTTACTATAGATCTACATGCCATATTGCATGCTATGTATCTGTCACTGCCTATAACACAAATCTATCTAGGTATCTATAACTTACTTTATCTACCCCTCATATCCTACATGGATATAGATTTGCCTGTCTATAAATATATTACTACATATTGAGTTATTTCTCCATTAGAACACAATATATTATTCTGCTTTTGTCAGCTACTCAGACTATCTTTGGGAACTGAAGAACTGACTAATCAGGAGTTATTACAATTACACAAAGGAATTGTTTAAATTTACATATTTAATACATTACTTATGCACATTCTTGCAGTTATGTTTTGTTATTCTTAATATAAAAGCTTTCAGGTTATGATGAGTCTTGTTGTATTGTGATGAATTGTCATGTTATGTATTATTGTGAACTAAAAATAAAATGATAAAACCTTTAAAATGTCATATGTAAAGGACAAACAGATGTGCATGTACATAGTGGATCTTAAATAATTTTTTAATAACTCGGTTAAAATGCAGTTTGTTTCCATATTGGTATTTATGTAGGTGATTGTGATACCTTTCAACTACTGTAACTAATGTCACAGTATATCTTCTACATGATGTTCAGGTAATAATGTGTCTGGTACAGTTATTTTAGGACACAGTATACTTGGTATACACACTTTCAGGTTGTGTGTTTGTGTCGTTTAGTCATGTCTCACTCTTTGTGACCTCATGGACTGCAACACACCTTGCTGATACTGGGGTGGATTGACAGTTCCTTCTCCAGTGGGCCACAGGATACAGCTCCTGGTATTCATAGGTGGCCTCCCATCCAAGTACTGACCAGGATCAACCCTGCATGGCTTCAGTGTTGGTTCCCTAACTGGAATCAAACCCAGGTTGCATCAATGAATGCCCCAAATCCTAACCACTGGACCACCAGAGGACCCTACTTTCATGTTACAATGTATCTATTACAGACCTTTTCCAGTTACAATGTCACTGCTTCAAGCATTATAATGTTACAATGTATCTTATACAGACAATTTTCAGGTTATATGGTATAGTGTACAGGCATTGTATCCAACTTAAAATGTATTTATCATCTATATTATCTATTACTTTTCCAGGTTTCAAAACATCAGGTACAGTGATGATATTTTTTCTTAAAATGTATATGATAGAGACATATCCAGGTTACAATGTGTCAGATACAGCCTTATTTTCCAGGTTACAGTATATATATTTAGTACAGGAACTTTCTTCCCATATTTTCAGGTTACAATGTATCATGTAAAGGCATTTTCAGGTTGTAATTTATCTGATACAAGCATTTCCAGGTTACAATGTATAATGTACAGTTGTTTCTTCTAGCTTACAATGTATCTATTACAGACATTTCCAGGTTACAATGTATCCAGTACTGACATTTTTTTTCTACTGTTAAAATATATCTGATACAGCTTTATCCAGGTAACAAGGTATCAGATACAACCTTTTTTTTCCCAGGTTACAGTATATCTAGTACAGGCATTTTCAGGTTGTAATGTATCTGATACAAGCATTTCAAAAACATTTGGCCATTATCATGTTTGGTTATTCAAAATACATATACAGTGGTGTAACTAATAAATGGAGGGCTGCGGCGCCCCCTCGCAGCTTCTCTATACAACATATGTGTCCCAAGTGGTCAATAAAAAAAAAAACTACAGATATATGTTATGTATTATCTGCCTCTATCTCTTCTAATAAGGTAAGAGACCCCCTGTAACCCAGCCTCAGGCCTCTACCCTGTTGTGGATCCCAGTGCCTTGCACCTGCTGCACTGGCAGTAACTCTGTCATGGACCATACAGAGAAACATTTGGCCATGGGGGTCGTTTAATTAAAATGGCTCTGGAGCCACAGGTTGCTGACAATGAGGATGTAACTACTTGGTAAAGCACTAAATAACATCTTGACAACACTACATGACTTATGGCAGAAGAGTTGAATGTGAATATGAATCACTCACAATAAATCTGTTCTCTATAACAATGCAGCACCTCTGTCACTATTCAGATGTATGTAATGTAGTTCTGTCTAGCCTAAGCGTATTTGTATTCTGCAAGCTATTCTATGAATGGGTTACCAGTTTTGCAGAGTAATGCTTTGTCACATCCCCTCTTAGTCACGCTCCAGAGTCAGTGCATGAGAGCTCATTCTCTGCATATAACATCAACCTAAAAATAGTACTGACTGGCTCTGCACAAGTGCACCCCGAATGGAGCAGGATATATTACTTTTTTTTACTAATGACTGAAGGCCACTGTTAATCTAAAAAACTCACTTTTCACTTTGGAGAGTACCTGTCCCATATTGTTATTGTTATTATTATTATTGTTTATTTGTAACATTTGTAAATAGGCTCCATAGAATAGCATGGGAATAGAGAAGCCCAACCTAACTAATGAGAAAATGAAAGGTGAATTACTGATTCCAGTATTTCTTATAGGCCAGTGGTTCCCAAACTTACCAGTTCAACATGCACTTAATGTTTCAAGATTTTTCCAAGGCTCCCTGAGTTAAACCACAGTTCTATATACACATATATATGGTGCGATTAGTTATAAAACAATATACGTGAATTATTACAAATGTTCTCTCTCTTTCACTCCCCCTTCTCTCTCTCACTCCACCTTCTCTCTCTCACTCCACCTTCTCTCTCACTCTCTCCCTTCTCTCTCTCCCTTCCCTCTCTCTTCCCCTTGTCTCTCACTCTCTCCCCTTTTCTTTTTCTACCCCCTTTCTCTATCTCCCTTCTCTCTCTCAGTCCTCCTTCTCTCTTCCCACTCTCTGTCTCTCTCCCTTCTCTCTCTATCACCTCCCTTCTCTCTCTCTCCCCTCTTCCTTCTCTCTCTCTCCCCTCCCTTCTCTCTCTCTCCCATTCCTTCTCTCTCTCTCCCCTTCTCTTTCACTCTCTCTCTCTCCTTCTCTCTCCCTTCTCTTTCACTCTATCTCCCCTTTCTCTCTCTCTCCTTCTATTTCTCTCTTGTCTCTCTTCCCCTCCCTTATTTCTCTCAGTCCTCCTTCTTCTCCCCCTCCCTTCTCTCTCTTCGCCTTCTCTCTCTCAGTCCTCATTCTCTCTTCCCCCTCTCTGTCTCTCTCCCTTCCCTCTCTATCCCCTCCCTTCTCTCTCTCCCCCTCCCTTCTCTCTCTCTCTCCCCTTCTCTTTCACTCTATCTCCCCCTTCTCTCTCTCTCTCTCTCTCTCTCTCCCCTTCTCTCTCTCTCTCTCTCCCCTTCTCTTCCACTCTATCTCCCCCTTCTCTCCCTCTCTTTCCTTCTATTTCTCCCTTGTCTCTCTTCCCCTCCCTTATTTCTCTCAGTCCTCCTCTCTCACCCTCCCTTCTCTCTCTTCCCCTTCTCTCTCTCAGTTCTCCTTTTCTCTCCCCCTTCTCTCTCTTGCGCTCCCTTCTGCCCTGCCCCTTCCTACCTGACAGGTACAAACCTCACCATCACTATATAAACATATTGTGGAGATTTGTATTTGTTGCCTTGTGCTGTAACTGTTATTGTTTGTTTGTTATTTTCAGTCAGCAATGGGCATTTGCCAGGACTAAACATGGCCAATGGGCAGTACTGCACCATAGAGCGTAGCGGCGCTCTCTTCTCTCTATGGGAGTTTGGCAGGTCCACCTGTCTGGTTGCCCCACATTTGTTGCACCGGGTAGGGGGCGCTGATCACAGGAAAGATAGTGGCCGAGGAGGGGGACATATGTGTGGTGTAGGGTGGGAGCCAATTATGTAATTATGTCCAAGGAGGAGATTGAGACTCTTCAGAACATTCACCATGAATGAAGACAGCTCCAGCCAAAGCGTTTGCGGCGCCCCTGTAGGCCAGTCACAATGCACCAGGGAGCCGCGGCGCACAGTTTGGGAACCGCTGTTATAAACTTTAAATAACAACTTGAATAACCACTTAATGCATACTGTAAATATGGTATTTCAAGTGTTCTTTAATAAATTAGAATATTCTGTTGTTAAATGCTTGGCACTAGAGGGCAGTATGTTCCAGTCCTGTCTGGCTTCCAATCATAAAAAGGACAGCATCGACACACAGTTTGCTAATACTTGTAAACTAAATAGGGGTAATACATTAAGGAGCCACAGAATGAAAAATATCAGACCTGAACATCAGTATAAACATCTTTTGTTGCTGCTGTTTAGTTGTTCAGTTGCGTCAGACTCTCCATGACCCAATGGACCAACGCACGCCAGGCACTTCTTGTGTCTGTTTGTGCTAATCCATACAATTTACTTGGCAAAGATACTGGAGTTGGTTGCCAGTTCCTTCTCCAGTGGACTGTGATTTGTCTGACCTCTCTGCTATGACCTGCCCATCTTGGGTGACCTTACATGGTATAGCTCACAGCTTCAGCCCCTTTCATCATGACAAGGTAGCGATCCAGAATGGGATAAACATCTTTTACATCCACACTAAAATACATATCTTTAGTGATTTGACATTGAACCTGATGTATAGCATTGCTGTTATAATTATAATTGGTTATCTGTATATTTGCCATGTATTATAATTCAGCTCACCCTAGTGGTGGAGCTAGTGAATGGAGGGCCCAAAGTAATTTTCATTCCTTCTGTGAAACTTCTCTATACAAGGTAGGTGTAGGGTTGAATAAAAAAGACAAAAATATATGTAGGTGGTCAGATCACCTTTCTATAAAATTAATTATTTACCTTTGTCCTCTAATAAATTAAGCCCTCCTTAATTTCAGGCTGCTGCCAGTATCAGAGGGATCCCCCCCCCACAAGTGTGCATTACTTCATTATATTTGCTATTTGCCCATAATTTGTATTATAATAGAAACTTGACAGGTTAAAATATTTTATGTCAAAGCTTCTTTTATAATATAAATTACAAGTTTTATGGTGCATGTAATTAGTTAATATACATTTGTCAGTGATTATACTATTATACAGTGTGTATATACAGGCTTAGTGATTGTTCTCAGCCTTGAACATTTGCATCTCCTCTTCCATGTTATCAGCGCTCAGTCTCATTCAGCTAAAGCAGCAGAGAAATAATAAAGCGAATGGAGAGTTAGAAATAACTGACCTCATTTTAGTGAATATTGTGATAGTCGCTGTCATAAGTGGCTGCACATTTTTATTTCTTTTACTGTGAATCTTAATATACCACAGTGGTCCCATTTATTATATATAGTATAAACTAAACTTATAATAGGCATTTTTTTTAGAAAGCAGAGATAAACACAGCTCTTAATATTGTTATTTTTTACAAGTGGTTATTCTTTTTGCTACTTTAGTATCTATAAACTAATGAGCTTCTTATTAATGCTGTTGACAGCACTGGCAGTTTCAGTTACCACATTCCCAATGTGTTGATAAAAGGTTCCTCTGCATTCAAAGTCTCCTTCAAGTATTCTTATTATGGTAGTATTTGAGCTCAGTAAGCCAATAACCATAGTAATGTCTGGTTTGTACAGTGGTTATTACCAGTACTGTGTTTTTAAAAAACAACAAAATTTTGCCTGTTTTCATGTATGGTTCTCCAAAAAACTATTTTTAGATCCAGTACTCCAGTGGACTCCTAATGAATGAAGCCAGTACTCTGAGTTCTGCTGATTAGTCTCATAATATTTGTTTCCCCTCCATGTAGGCTCATAATGCAGTTTTATTTAATAGTAGTATAGGGATTGATGGCAAAACAGCAATAACCAGGGGTAGTTTAACATATGGAAGATGGGATTTGGGAACTCTTTGAAAAAAAAGATACAAAACCAATAGAATAAAAAAAAAATTGTAACTGTATATGAATTTGCAAACATAACAACAAGAAAAAAATAATCTTTTTTTTAAGTGAAATTTAAAGAAAGTGCACAAAAATATAAACAGTCCACTTTGCGTAGCTTCAGGCTCATCCTCCATTCACCAGATCTACTATCTAGCAATGATGGGCTGTTCTGGTTACACATCAACTTTGAGACATTGCTGTGTCACCTCCTTCCAGGACAAATCAATGTTAGTGACGGCCCGCATAATGGTGTACTTGTTCCAGAATTCCATCTTGAATTGTTTGTCCTTGCTGTATGTCTGGTCAATGAGCTGGTGGAATGTGCGGAGAACATAGAAGGCCATGAAGGTCGCAATGACTACCTGATCCGTTGGCTGGATGAGTGAAGTAGTGTTGGGTGGCAAGAACATTACTTCCACCGGGACGCAGCAATGGAGCTCAGTCAAGTTGGTAGGGTGGCTTGGAGCATTGTCCATTAACACCTGTAGTATCGCTGCGCCGGTGCTGAAGACTTGATCTTTTCCTTGTTATTCAGGTTGGTGCGCATTGTAGAGGTTGAAAACTTCAAATCGGCTCCAATGTCCACTTGGCGCTTCCCTTTCTCCAAGCAGTCCAGCACCTGCATCGACGAATGCTCTGGGGCTTCAACTTGCCCTGGTCTTCCTAGAGCTCAATCATTTTCTGTAAAACAGTACAAAAATACCATTAATGTAGATTTTGTTAGACAATCAACAACCACATTATGAGAAACAAGGGAACAAGGAAAATATTCCGTACCTTCTCTCTGGATGTTGGAGGTAGGAATTGGGTGTCTCTTTTGGCTCTTTTTCTCTCTATTATGTCACTTTGCTCTCTCCTCTGCTGTCTCTCTCTCTCTCCTCTGCTGTCTCTTCAAATGCTGTGAGACATTGTTCTGAGCGTTAAACAAGGTCCCACGACAAAAATCAGCATTATAGTGAAGCAGAGTATTCGTAGGCCAAAAAACATCACTATAGCGAGGTTTATCGCTACGCAATCAATTACAGCGCTCTATTGAATCATCGCTAAAAGGAGTAGCGTTAAGCAGAGTATTCCTGTACCATTCAGGAATGTTTGTGACTACTTTATTGGATAATTTAAAATCTTAAACAAAAGACAAATCAACGATTCATCTTAAATTCTACTGTTATCTGGGCATTTTTTTATTGCACCTTTACACGTTACTTCAAACTCTTCTTGAACATTTCTTCTCATCTTAATTGAAAGCTATCAACATATAAAACTGAAATTGCATACAGAATATGAGAACTATTCAGTTGGCGAAATCGCAGTTACATGAGCCCGTAGTAGAGCCCGCAAATCTTACAAATTCAATTAAATTGTCTACTTTTAGCTATTTGGAATCTAATTACGGGTTACAGGCTCAAAATTCCTGTGGTTGACAAAAACATAACTCCGTCCGCAAATGTTGCTATTGCTAAAGACACAAAAACAATATTCAATACAAAAATTCAATAAGCCCGCAAATGCCTTCAAACTCGTAAATTGCAAATGCATCAAAAAATTATACGAGTGCTAGATAGGACTCGCAAGTGGGTTAAACATCTGTTCGTATAAATGTAGCAGCACATATACACACACTACTGTACTTTAAAATACTGGAAAAGCAATGAAAGGCATTAGAATTAATTGCACAGCAGTCTCAAACTTGCAAATCTGCAATAAAAAAAAATGGAAGTTTTATTTCAGTCTTATATCAATCCAGTGAATCAAGGAATACATATCATGGAACCCTCATGGACTTGAACAGTGGCTTTAATAATTTTTATTGATTTCTACAAAGTAGAGTCTGATCACAAATTGAGCTTCTAAACACTCATTAATTGTAGTTTAAACTCCATGTTTTACTGACATCATGATGACAGTCTCATTTACTATTGGCTTTGTCTAAAAAGAAATTTACGGGCTTGCTTAATTATTGCCAGATCACAAGATCATGTCCCCCCCCGGAATGCTACTTACGAGTTCATGGTTTGCGTGTGCAGGCTGTGAGCCTGTAATTACGGGTTGGAAATAATTGAATACATTTAAATGTAGCTACAAAATGTAACCTGCAGCCAAAATGTCAGGTTACAGGTAATCACGGGCTTGCAATTAAATGAGGCTCTGTGTCTGCAAGCTCACACATTCAGCATTCCTAGTAACAACATTGGGGAGATTGTAGTATCCCCAATATTTATTATTTGTTACAATTATGTGAAACCTTCTGATTACCAAAGAATATATGATCCTAGAAACCACTCTTTATATCATTCTCTTTTGCACTAAATAGAGTTTGACTCCAATCCTGATCTCATAAAATTGCAATGGTGCTTATTATCATCCGAGATATGGTCCCACATGATAAAGGTAGGACACTATCAATGGACCTTGACCTGAACTGAAGGTCTAGATTCAAAGTCTTAGGAAAACAGGTGATAAAATGGTTAGGCCCACAGTTCCAGGAGGAGTCTAGGACAGGGGGGGGCAAGATCGGTCCTGGAGGGCCGCATACATGCCTGGATTTGAAGATTTCCTTTCTGTGCACAGGTGAGTCAATCAGTATGACTGAAGAAGTGATTGACTCATCTGTGTGCAGCAGGGATAAGATCAAATCCAGGCATGTATGTGACCCCTCTTGCCCACCCCTGGTCTAGGAGAACATTGTCAGTATTGGTAGGTCAGGGAAGTTAGACATCATTATGTCATTATGATTAGCAAAAGGGAATCACCCCAGTCATACAACAAAAAAATTCCAAGCCTGTAGTGGCAACGTGAGACCTGCAACTGCTGCGGGCTGGAAATTTGGTTGAGTTAAAGAGCTATTAAATTAGACCATGGCACGATTTATGGGCTTGAGATGCAAGCCGGTAAATCCTTTCCACGCATGCAACCTGTTAAGGGTCGGGACGAGCCGCGATCACCCGTCAATAACCAATTGCGGTATACCATAGTGCGACACAGGCCGAACACCCAATAGAAAGTGGAAAACGGCGCAGGAAACAGTTGAAAAGGGAGCTAAAATCGTAAATCATTGACTGTGCTGTAGCTGAGGAAGTGAACACACAGGTCTAGGCATTGGTGGGTTTTTGAGCATTGCAGAGAGAGAGGAGGAGCATTGTAAGTTTTTGATATTTTGACCTCTAAAATAATATAACCCTTAATTTACCACACACATAATTGCTGATATCACATAATTCACACACATAGATTAATACGTGCACATAGGTATACATAGCGGTAGGCCACAGCACATCTACCCACCTACCCCCCTATATAATTACTATACTACACATAATACTCACATTCTTTTTTTACAACATACACATCTACATATATATTATATTTATTTATCCTTATTTTTATTTCATATATCATAGGAGGGTAGAGGAGGAAAGTGAGGAGAGAGAGGGGAATAACGGAGGGGGAGAGTGAGGAGAGGAGTAAAGTGAGGAGAGCTAGAGGTATGGAGGGAAGGAGAGGGAGATCAGGTGGAGGAGAGCAGCGGGGGGGGGGGGCGTGCACCCAGATGTAGGCACACAAGGTGGAGGGGCAGGGGCCTGATCCCGGTGGGGGGGAGGTAGTGGGGCTTAGGGAGAGGACAGGGAGGCCAGGAACCCCAAGTGCAGTTGGTAGGGCAAGAGGCTGTGGCAAAGGGCCCCCAATTATAGCCCAGGGGAGATGGACGTCCTCCTCAGGGAAGTGCGTGCCCGCTACTGGATCATACATGGAGGGAGAGATGTGAGGGCTAGCCAAAAGCAAGAGGCCTGGTCCCAGATTGCTTCAGTTGTTAAGGCATTAGGGGTCGCTAATAGGGACGTAAAGTCTGCTAAACACAGATATGAAGACAGCCGGCTAAAGGTGAAGAGAAAGATGGCAGAGGAGGTAAGAGCTGCACGTGCAACCTGTGGTGGGTCTCCAGCAAACATCATATGCTATGGATGGGAGCAGACCCTGAGGGAATGGATTCAGCCAGCGGCAGCGGTGGACCTACCAGGACAGGTGGACATGGGTGTGCCAAGAACTATGCAAAGTGAGTATCATATCACACCCCACACACATGGGTGTATGAAATTGTGGGGGGATGGAAGGACAAATACCCCGCAGATATCATGATGTTTGTATGTATACATAAATACGCTTTTACCCTGGCTGGTGTATACAATGAGCTATATCTCCCTAGAATTATTCTGTCTCCCACACGCATAGATAACTGACATACAATAGCACTGTAAGCCCTATGGTTATGACTGAAGATATATGTTGCGTCAATAACCATGTAAATCCTGGTAGCAAACATATAATTTTCATAATTTGTATCAATGAAATGTCTGCCCAATACCTGCAGTTAAAACTGATCCTGAGGAGCTGTCAGAACAAATTAAAAAATATCTTCTCCTCTACTTTGAATGCAACAGCTCTGGGGAATCGGGCATAGGCTGGGTTTGGATGGCCCATAAGGCCTTCATTAGGGGGTCATGCATTAAGCTAGCTTCTGCTTTTAAAAAAACAATGTAAAAACAGAGAGCAGGAAATCACTACTAAGCTACAGGACAGTCATGCCCCTCCTCTAGACTTCGCCAGAGGACAGATCAGTAGAGACTAAAGCTAGATGCGGGGCTCTCCTACAAAACAGAAAAAGCCCTGAGACGAGCCAAACATCTGTCCTACTCAAAGGCCAACAAGCTGGATTCTCTGTTGGCTAGGAAGCTTCGGTCTAGGATAGCTTAGTCTAGGATCTTGCGTATAAAAACTGCAAAGGGACAGGTCAGCCAAAATATCATCAAGCAAATTTTTGCTGATTTCTATAGCTCAATTTACTCCACAAAGCGACAACCGACCGCGACCCTTCTTAGGTCTTACTTGGATTCCTGCGATCTTCCTAAGGTGTCAGACCAGAGCGCGGCTACACTCAATTCAGACAAAACAGTAGAGGAGATACTTGAAGCTATCAATAGCTTAAAAATAGGGAAGGCCCCTGGCCTTGACGTCTTCACCAATTCTTACTACAAGAACCAATGCCCCCAGAACTGAATAGGGCTGACTTAATTGTCTTTCCCAAAGAAGGCAGAGACCCACTAGACCCGAAGAATTATAGGTCCATATCCCTTATAAATGGAGATCTTAAACTGTTAGCCAAAATTATTGCAGATAGGATCTCGGGGTTCCTCCTGGATTTGATCCACAAGGATCAAACCGGTTTCGTCTGACACCGGCAGACAGCCGATAGCATCCGAAGGACTATGAATGTCATTCACTTAGCCTCTCAGGACAGGACCCCCCTCTGTGTGCTGGCTCTTGACATGGAAAAAGCCTTCGACACATTGGAGTGGTCTTATCTTTACAAGGTGCTGGCTAAGTTCGGCTTCAAAGGTCGATTCATACAACTGATCAGAACACTATATAAGAATCCGAAGGCCTGCTTAAAACTCCTGGGATCGGAAAATATTGAGAGGGGAACCCGGCAAGGCTGCCCCTTGTCTCTGTTACTATTCGCGTTGGCGATAGAGCCTTTGGCCCAACAAATTAGATGTAACACAGAGATAAAGGGGATGCAGGTGGGTCATCATCACTTGAAATGCTCGCTATATGCGGATGACCTTCTCTGCACCCTAACGGAACCAGCGAGGTCAATTCCCACCCTGCTGTCAACCCTAGTGAATTCGGTGCCTTATCAGGTTTGGAAATCAATATGGAAAAGACTGAAGCCCTGTGAATAGACATTCCTCACACGGTCCTGGGGGCAATGAAAGCGGAGTTTCAATTTCAATGGCCCAAAAACTCTATAAAATACTTGGGAGTTAGAATCGCCAAGAAGCTGCCGGACATGTACAAAGCCAACTTCCCGCCCTTAATTAAACAATTCAATGAAGAAATGCGAAACTGGGCGAAATATAATATCTCGTGGACAGGGCGGATTAACTCGGTGAAAATGACAGTTCTGCCAAGAATATTGTACTTATTCAGAACCCTTCCAATACCGCTGGATATGAAGGAGATAGATAAACTCCAAGCTTCTATTTTTAATTTTATTTGGCGAGGGAGGTCACCGCGAATAGTGAAAAAGACTATGTTCTGGCAGAGGTCTCGGGGGGACTCTCGTGTCCGAACCTGAGACTCTACTTGAGAGCGGCGAAACTCACGTTTATCCCATTAGCCCACTTGGGTAAATTACAACCGCTGTGGACCTTTGTGGAAAACTGGCAAATGAGACCCCACTCGTGGGATACTATAGTCTGGGACGTGCCCTCGTCGGGCGTTAGGCATCAATATCCCAATCCCATAATATCATCAACTCTGGCGGCTTGGGCTAAGTCCGGGCAGGTCAGTGGTCGGGCTCCCCTCCTGTCACCATTGTTGTCAGTCAAATCCTTCCCGGAATTTGGGACGGTGTTTAGCCCCACCTCTGGACAGTGGTGGCTGGGCAGTCCACTGGAAAGAGCAGGAGCCTGGTTCTCAGACGATACTCTACTATCCCATACCTCCCTTTTACCAAATACCACATACCAGAGAGTGAACTCTGGAACTACAGAAAAATTAGGCACTGGATATCCTCACTAGCCTGGGTATATAGGACCACGAAACATTCTGGTGGTCGACTGTATGTGTCTCATAATATTTGTTTCCCCTCCATGTAGGCTTATAATGCAGTTTTATTTAATAGTAGTATAGGGATTGATGGCAAAACAGCAATAACCAGGGGTAGTTTAACATATGGAAGATGGGATTTGGGAACTCTTTGAAAAAAAAGATACAAAACCAATAGAATAAAAAAAAAATTGTAACTGTATATGAATTTGCAAACATAACAACAAGAAAAAAATAATCTTTTTTTTAAGTGAAATTTAAAGAAAGTGCACAAAAATATAAACAGTCCACTTTGCGTAGCTTCAGGCTCATCCTCCATTCACCAGATCTACTATCTAGCAATGATGGGCTGTTCTGGTTACACATCTGCACACAGCTCTGGCCGAATCTTCCTCCACTCAACTTTGAGACATTGCTGTGTCACCTCCTTCCAGGACAAATCAATGTTTGTGACGGCCCGCATAATGGTGTACTTGTTCCAGAATTCCATCTTGAATTGTTTGTCCTTGCTGTATGTCTGGTCAATGAGCTGGTGGAATGTGCAGAGAACATAGAAGGCCATGAAGGTCGCAATGACTCCCTGATCCATTGGCTGGATGAGTGAATTAGTGTTGGGTGGCAAGAACATTACTTCCACCGGGATGCAGCAATGGAGCTCAGTCAAGTTGGTAGGGTGGCTTGGAGCATTGTCCATTAACACCTGTAGTATCGCTGCGCCGGTGCTGAAGACTTGATCTTTTCCTTGTTCTTCAGGTTGGTGCGCATTGTAGAGGTTGAAAACTTCAAATCGGCTCCAATGTCCACTTGGCAATCATTGTCTGTAAAACAGTACAAAAATACCATTAATGTAGATTTTATTAGACAATCAACAACCACATTATGAGAAACAAGGGAACAAGGAAAATATTCTGTACCTTCTCTCTGGATGTTGGAGATAGGAATTGGGTGTCTTTTTTTGGCTCTTTTTCTCTCTAGTATGTCACTTTGCTCTCTCCTCTGCTGTCTCTCTCTCTCCTCTGCTGTCTCTTCAAATGCTGTGAGACATTGTTCTGAGCGTTAAACGAGGTCCCACGACAAAAATCAGCGTTATAGTGAAGCAGAGTATTCGTAGGCCAAAAAACATCACTATAGCGAGGTTTATCGCTACGCAATCAATTACAGCGCTCTATTGAATCATCGCTAAAAGGAGTAGCATTAAGCAGGGTATACCTGTACCATTCAGGAATGTTTGTGACTACTTAAATGGATAATTTAAAATCTTAAACAAAAGACAAATCAACGATTCATCTTAAATTCTACTGTTATCTGGGCATTTTTTTATTGCACCTTTACACATGTTACTTCAAACTCTTCTTGAACATTTCTTCTCATCTTAATTGAAAGCTACCAACATATAAAACTGAAATTGCATACAGAATATGAGAACTATTCAGTTGGCGAAATCGCAGTTACATGAGCCCGTAGTAGAGCCCGCAAATCTTACAAATTCAATTAAATTGGCTACTTTTAACTATTTGGAATCAAATTACGGGTTACAGGCTCAAAATTCCTGTGGTTGACAAAAACATAACTCCGTCCGCAAATGTTGCTAGTGCCAAAGACACAAAAACGATATTCAATACAAAAATTCAACAAACCCGCAAATGCCTTCAAACTCATAAATTGCAAATGCATAAAAAAATTATACGAGTGCTAGATAGGACTCGCAAGTGGGTTAAACATCTGTTTGTATAAATGTAGCAGCACATATACACACACTACTGTACTTTAAAATACTGGAAAAGCAATGGAAGGCATTAGAATTAATTGCACAGCAGTCTCAAACTTGCAAATCTGCAATAAAAAAAAATGGAAGTTTTATTTCAGTCTTATATCAATCCAGTGAATCAAGGAATACATATCATGGAACCCTCATGGACTTGAACAGTGGCTTTAATAATTTTTATTGATTTCTACAAAGTAGAGTCTGATCACAAATTGAGCTTCTAAACACTCATTAATTGTAGTTTAAACTCCATGTTTTACTGACATCATGATGACAGTCTCATTTACTATTGGCTTTGTCTAAAAAGTAATTTACGGGCTTGCTTAATTATTGCCAGATCACAAGATCATGTCCCCCCCCGGAATGCTACTTACGAGTTCATGGTTTGCGTGTGCAGGCTGTGAGCCTGTAATTACGGGTTGGAAATAATTGAATACATTTAAATGTAGCTACAAAATGTAACCTGCAGCCAAAATGTCAGGTTACAGGTAATCACGGGCTTGCAATTAAATGAGGCTCTGTGTCTGCAAGCTCACACATTCAGCATTCCTAGTAACAACATTGGGGAGATTGTAGTATCCCCAATATTTATTATTTGTTACAATTATGTGAAACCTTCTGATTACCAAAGAATATATGATCCTAGAAACCACTCTTTATATCATTCTCTTTTGCACTAAATAGAGTTTGGCTCCAATCCTGATCTCATAAAATTGCAATGGTGCTTATTATCATCCGAGATATGGTCCCACATGATAAAGGTAGGACACTATCAATGGACCTTGACCTGAACTGAAGGTCTAGATTCAAAGTCTTAGGAAAACAGGTGATAAAATGGTTAGGCCCACAGTTCCAGGAGGAGTCTAGGACAGGGGGGGGCAAGATCGGTCCTGGAGGGCCGCATACATGCCTGGATTTGAAGATTTCCTTTCTGTGCACAGGTGAGTCAATCAGTATGACTGAAGAAGTGATTGACTCATCTGTGTGCAGCAGGGATAAGATCAAATCCAGGCATGTATGTGACCCCTCTTGCCCACCCCTGGTCTAGGAGAACATTGTCAGTATTGGTAGGTCAGGGAAGTTAGACATCATTATGTCATTATGATTAGCAAAAGGGAATCACCCCAGTCATACAACAAAAAAATTCCAAGCCTGTAGTGGCAACGTGAGACCTGCAACTGCTGCGGGCTGGAAATTTGGTTGAGTTAAAGAGCTATTAAATTAGACCATGGCACGATTTATGGGCTTGAGATGCAAGCCGGTAAATCCTTTCCACGCATGCAACCTGTTAAGGGTCGGGACGAGCCGCGATCACCCGTCAATAACCAATTGCGGTATACCATAGTGCGACACAGGCCGAACACCCAATAGAAAGTGGAAAACGGCGCAGGAAACAGTTGAAAAGGGAGCTAAAATCGTAAATCATTGACTGTGCTGTAGCTGAGGAAGTGAACACACAGGTCTAGGCATTGGTGGGTTTTTGAGCATTGCAGAGAGAGAGGAGGAGCATTGTAAGTTTTTGATATTTTGACCTCTAAAATAATATAACCCTTAATTTACCACACACATAATTGCTGATATCACATAATTCACACACATAGATTAATACGTGCACATAGGTATACATAGCGGTAGGCCACAGCACATCTACCCACCTACCCCCCTATATAATTACTATACTACACATAATACTCACATTCTTTTTTTACGACATACACATCTACGTATATATTATATTTATTTATCCTTATTTTTATTTCATATATCATAGGAGGGTAGAGGAGGAAAGTGAGGAGAGAGAGGGGAATAACGGAGGGGGAGAGTGAGGAGAGGAGTAAAGTGAGGAGAGCTAGAGGTATGGAGGGAAGGAGAGGGAGATCAGGTGGAGGAGAGCAGCGGGGGGGGGGGGGGGGGGCGGGCACCCAGATGTAGGCACACAAGGTGGGGGGGCAGGGGCCTGATCCCGGGGGGGGGGGGGTAGTGGGGCTTAGGGAGAGGACAGGGAGGCCAGGAACCCCAAGTGCAGTTGGTAGGGCAAGAGGCTGTGGCAAAGGGCCCCCAATTATAGCCCAGGGGAGATGGACGTCCTCCTCAGGGAAGTGCGTGCCCGCTACTGGATCATACATGGAGGGAGAGATGTGAGGGCTAGCCAAAAGCAAGAGGCCTGGTCCCAGATTGCTTCAGTTGTTAAGGCATTAGGGGTCGCTAATAGGGACGTAAAGTCTGCTAAACACAGATATGAAGACAGCCGGCTAAAGGTGAAGAGAAAGATGGCAGAGGAGGTAAGAGCTGCACGTGCAACCTGTGGTGGGTCTCCAGCAAACATCATATGCTATGGATGGGAGCAGACCCTGAGGGAATGGATTCAGCCAGCGGCAGCGGTGGACCTACCAGGACAGGTGGACATGGGTGTGCCAAGAACTATGCAAAGTGAGTATCATATCACACCCCACACACATGGGTGTATGAAATTGTGGGGGGATGGAAGGACAAATACCCCGCAGATATCATGATGTTTGTATGTATACATAAATACGCTTTTACCCTGGCTGGTGTATACAATGAGCTATATCTCCCTAGAATTATTCTGTCTCCCACACGCATAGATAACTGACATACAATAGCACTGTAAGCCCTATGGTTATGACTGAAGATATATGTTGCGTCAATAACCATGTAAATCCTGGTAGCAAACATATAATTTTCATAATTTGTATCAATGAAATGTCTGCCCAATACCTGCAGTTAAAACTGATCCTGAGGAGCTGTCAGAACAAATTAAAAAATATCTTCTCCTCTACTTTGAATGCAACAGCTCTGGGGAATCGGGCATAGGCTGGGTTTGGATGGCCCATAAGGCCTTCATTAGGGGGTCATGCATTAAGCTAGCTTCTGCTTTTAAAAAAACAATGTAAAAACAGAGAGCAGGAAATCACTACTAAGCTACAGGACAGTCATGCCCCTCCTCTAGACTTCGCCAGAGGACAGATCAGTAGAGACTAAAGCTAGATGCGGGGCTCTCCTACAAAACAGAAAAAGCCCTGAGACGAGCCAAACATCTGTCCTACTCAAAGGCCAACAAGCTGGATTCTCTGTTGGCTAGGAAGCTTCGGTCTAGGATAGCTGAGTCTAGGATCTTGCGTATAAAAACTGCAAAGGGACAGGTCAGCCAAAATATCATCAAGCAAATTTTTGCTGATTTCTATAGCTCAATTTACTCCACAAAGCGACAACCGACCGCGACCCTTCTTAGGTCTTACTTGGATTCCTGCGATCTTCCTAAGGTGTCAGACCAGAGCGCGGCTACACTCAATTCAGACAAAACAGTAGAGGAGATACTTGAAGCTATCAATAGCTTAAAAATAGGGAAGGCCCCTGGCCTTGACGTCTTCACCAATTCTTACTACAAGAACCAATGCCCCCAGAACTGAATAGGGCTGACTTAATTGTCTTTCCCAAAGAAGGCAGAGACCCACTAGACCCGAAGAATTATAGGTCCATATCCCTTATAAATGGAGATCTTAAACTGTTAGCCAAAATTATTGCAGATAGGATCTCGGGGTTCCTCCTGGATTTGATCCACAAGGATCAAACCGGTTTCGTCTGACACCGGCAGACAGCCGATAGCATCCGAAGGACTATGAATGTCATTCACTTAGCCTCTCAGGACAGGACCCCCCTCTGTGTGCTGGCTCTTGACATGGAAAAAGCCTTCGACACATTGGAGTGGTCTTATCTTTACAAGGTGCTGGCTAAGTTCGGCTTCAAAGGTCGATTCATACAACTGATCAGAACACTATATAAGAATCCGAAGGCCTGCTTAAAACTCCTGGGATCGGAAAATATTGAGAGGGGAACCCGGCAAGGCTGCCCCTTGTCTCTGTTACTATTCGCGTTGGCGATAGAGCCTTTGGCCCAACAAATTAGATGTAACACAGAGATAAAGGGGATGCAGGTGGGTCATCATCACTTGAAATGCTCGCTATATGCGGATGACCTTCTCTGCACCCTAACGGAACCAGCGAGGTCAATTCCCACCCTGCTGTCAACCCTAGTGAATTCGGTGCCTTATCAGGTTTGGAAATCAATATGGAAAAGACTGAAGCCCTGTGAATAGACATTCCTCACACGGTCCTGGGGGCAATGAAAGCGGAGTTTCAATTTCAATGGCCCAAAAACTCTATAAAATACTTGGGAGTTAGAATCGCCAAGAAGCTGCCGGACATGTACAAAGCCAACTTCCCGCCCTTAATTAAACAATTCAATGAAGAAATGCGAAACTGGGCGAAATATAATATCTCGTGGACAGGGCGGATTAACTCGGTGAAAATGACAGTTCTGCCAAGAATATTGTACTTATTCAGAACCCTTCCAATACCGCTGGATATGAAGGAGATAGATAAACTCCAAGCTTCTATTTTTAATTTTATTTGGCGAGGGAGGTCACCGCGAATAGTGAAAAAGACTATGTTCTGGCAGAGGTCTCGGGGGGACTCTCGTGTCCGAACCTGAGACTCTACTTGAGAGCGGCGAAACTCACGTTTATCCCATTAGCCCACTTGGGTAAATTACAACCGCTGTGGACCTTTGTGGAAAACTGGCAAATGAGACCCCACTCGTGGGATACTATAGTCTGGGACGTGCCCTCGTCGGGCGTTAGGCATCAATATCCCAATCCCATAATATCATCAACTCTGGCGGCTTGGGCTAAGTCCGGGCAGGTCAGTGGTCGGGCTCCCCTCCTGTCACCATTGTTGTCAGTCAAATCCTTCCCGGAATTTGGGACGGTGTTTAGCCCCACCTCTAGACAGTGGTGGCTGGGCAGTCCACTGGAAAGAGCAGGAGCCTGGTTCTCAGACGATACTCTACTATCCCATACCTCCCTTTTACCAAATACCACATACCAGAGAGTGAACTCTGGAACTACAGAAAAATTAGGCACTGGATATCCTCACTAGCCTGGGTATATAGGACCACGAAACATTCTGGTGGTCGACTGTATGTGCAAAACTGCCCTCTATCAAAGGCCTCCTTGGGTCTCTATATTCATTTCTGAATGATTCTCAGAACATACAGAAACCAAAATATATGCTGCAATGGGAGAAAGACCTAGGTAAGGAGCTAGATAGAGCAACTTGGAGAGAAATTTGCACCAACCTAACAAAAGGATCATACATATATAGCTTACTGGAGACCTCAGTCAAAGTGTTGCATAGGACCTAATATACTCCATATCTGATGTCCAGACTTAATAATAGTCTTAGCGAGGACTGCTCTAGAGGATGCAAACTCAGGGGAGACTTTCTGCATATATGGTGGACGTGCCAGGTAGTACAAAACGTATGGAGGGAGATGACTGACCTATTCTCGCAGGTGACAGGAACTAGGCTTGGGCCAGAGATGGAGATTTGTCTTCTGGGGGTTCATGGACCCAGTCTCTCAAAAGAGCAAAACAAACTGTGGCAATTCATGGCTCTCACCACCAAAAGCTGTATAGCAAAAAACTGGAAAGTGGCAACACTGACTGCCAAAGAGATCCTTTTAAAAACCAATTATGTTATGGTAAATGAGAGACTGCCCCATGTCCTACAGAACACGGTCCCCCTATTCCAGAATATCTGGACTCCATGGCTGGCCTCAGCCTACGGCATTAAGATGGGAACGTGACTGAGACGGAGGGGACCGAGGCTCTTGCTCGGGGATGGCAGTCGGGGGGAGCCTGGATGACCACCTATACCTATTGAATCCCAGCCATTGTGGCTTTGGAGGAGTACACCAGGTAAACACTACCCTTTTCCCTTCCCTGTTTTTTTTTCTTTTTTTTTTCTTTCTTCTCTTTATTCCTTCTTGTCCCCACCCCGTTAAGTTGACATAGTTGATGTTTATATTTTCTAGTTTACATGTTCCTGTCTCTTGATAAGAAACAGATAATAACTAAAAAAAAAAAAAAAAAATACCAGGTATGAAGACATAGAGGGATAAACAGGGCATAATATAACAAGGCTACAACATTTCAATCAGAAAAGTAGGAAAAATGCAGACAGTATCTTGGTTAAGATGTTGGGGAATCGTGTAACTGTATGATATAACTGTCTTGTTGTTCTGTTCTTTATCCTTTTACTAAATGCAATGGGATATTGTTATCGTGTCTTCAACAATAAAAAGAGTATAATTTTCTATTATATCAAGATTGATTTGACATTCAAAAGAGAGTTCCTTTTGGGGACAGAGCTAGCTTCTGGCCTTAGCAGACGTGTCTGGCCTAAGCTCCATAGGAATCTATAAAGTTGGGCCCTATAACCTACTCCAAAACACCACAACTCGGCAACAACCCCTGCATAAAGTCGAGGGAAGACAGAGAGGCAACCCCTGACCCCTTGGGGACCCTCCGATTGCTGCCTTTGCTGCTGGACAAGAGAGGGGGATTGAGGCCCTGTTCCCTGCACGGGATGCCCCCCGCTGAGACACAGATCCCCCTCACAGAGCCTAGGAAGAGGCTTGTCAGAGAGCCCATGCCGGCTGGTTCTGGCCGGGGAACTCCGACAGAGCCATCTGCAGAGGAGGTGAGAGGGGAAACAGAGGGATCACGAGGTGGAGGCCGCCATCTTGGGAGCGGCCCTGAGAGGACCTGCAGCAGGATCTGGGGACAAAAGGGGTTACGTAGGAGACCCAAAGGGCTCCAAAGAAGAATTTCCCAGACAGGAGGGCACTCACCACTAGACCTTCAGAGAAGTGTCAGACAAAGGGGACCACGAGGTCGCTGCCACCATTTTGACGGCAACAGTGTGGTGAGATAGGGAAGCTCTGGGTACCCGACCTGCATGTTAGCCATCTCATACACAAGCTTTTATAAACACTCCCTGGGCAGATCCAATATCCCATAAGCCCAAAAAGACAGGGACCAGACAAACAGCACATCAGAGATACTCAACTGCACATACAAAAAGGGTTTGCCCTTGGTTCCATGGAACTTCAGGGAGACACCTGGAGACTCCCTGTTCCACTATAAACTGCCTAAATACAAAGCAAAAGTCTCAGACACTTGCTATAAAACTGCACACCTAGCAGCAGCCTATATATTAAAACTGGGCAAAACTGAAATCTCTGCCCTTATTTGACAATAGAGACTTGGCTTTCACATCTCTTCAATATCAATACTATGCAAATAAGCACAGCAACACAGCAATCACCTTTACAAGTACCTTTACTATCATACAAGAACAACTTGCCTAGGTAACCTTTGACACTTCAGCTTGCAAGTTTTGCTTATATGCTATAAAAACTTGTCTGCTAACATCGCTTGCTGGACAATTGTGTATATCATCTGTTTGCTAAGGATAACAAGTGCAATGCTTTTCCATAACCCTGTTTGTGCTGCCTTTGTGCTTTGTTATTTTCTTATTTGAGTATACTCTTGAGAGCCTAGTGCTGGACTTTTGCCAACTCAGTTTACAAACTACCTTTTATTTGCATCTGACATTGAGCCGCTATGCCTACTGACCTACTTTTTAAGCACTATCTTGTAGCATTTTGCCCTAACAGACTAAGATCATTAAGCTGGTGCCTACAAGCTGCTTCGTTGCCTCTTTGGAACTACTTGGAAATCTGGCCTATTATCGCCACTTAGAGGCTGTTCGAGGAGGTTGTAACAATCTCTGGATATTTTATACATTTCTTTGAGACCTAGGGAAATATCCCTACCATGGACTAGGAGCTGAATGGGGACCTAATCTTGCAATACAGCCAGCAGATGTCTTAACTATACTTTCTGAGCCATTTTTTTCTATACAAATTGATACAATAGATTATCAGGCAAAGCACTAAACGCATCCGGCCTTTGAATACCACATTCAGCCGATTCCCCGGAGGACCTTTTGCTATTATTCCCACTCCGCTTATCAAGATGGGGGAAACCTAAATGCGTAGCTCCCACAGATGGTATACAGGAGCGTTTCCCACCAAAAGCTACCCGCCACACGTCTCCAGTGGACTCTATTTCTGAACACTCAGAGTCCTCAGACCAGGAAGAGTATCCCAAAGAGCCTCGCCAGCAAATGGATTTATCGGCCAGATCAGTGGCTGATATCGAACAGCTTTTAACAAAGGCGATTGAACCCCTACAAAAGTATCTGAAGGACCTGGAACAAAGCACCCAGCTACTGGAGGACCAGATAGCTGAGGCCTAGGAGAGGGATAGGTCATCCATTGCTCAAAACACATTTCATGTATCTGATCTCACAGACAATATAGAGGACCTAGAAAACAGGTCTCGCCTCCACAACGTCCGCATCCGTGGCATTCCAAGAGCTATACAAGATCTAACCAAGTATCTGAGAGACACTATTGCTGCAATACTCCCTGATCGGGCCGAAACCAAATTGAACGTGCCCATAGAGCTCTGTGAGGCACAAAGAGCCTGCATGGCCCTAAAGATGTGATTGTCAGATTCCTGACGCAGCAAGCTAGGGATACTCTACTCTCGGCAACCAGGAAGCTACATACTATCAAGTGCCCTGATGACTCTCCCTTACAGATTTATGCCGACCTGTCCCCAGACACTCTTAACAAACGGAGGCTAATGAAATCTGCTCTTGCAGTTCTTCTCCGACATAAGATCCAATACCTTTTAGAAATTCCCATTTGCCCTCTCTTTCAACTTTCAGGGCACAACTTATACCACCCGCACACTGGATGACTGCTTATCGATGCTGATGCGCTTGCATCTTTGCTCTGTGGAAACAATGGAAGAAAGGCAAGAGCAAACTCCTCCACCCATTCTTAAGAGGCAGTGGACGCTAGTAACAGCGCAAGTTCATGGCAAACAAGCCTTGTTTCCTGGAGGATCCAGGAACCTCCAGGATAGTTCAAGCAGCCAACACACCAGAAACAGGGCTTGTGCATATTTAGAGTCCAATCTTTCAACACTGGACTCTAAATACGCACTGTTGATTGCTAAGTATAATTCTAGGTGTTCATTTGTTATCATCTAGTGCTCTGATATTTGTTGTTAGAATGGTTTAAGATACAAATGTGTTAAATGTTCTTATTTTAAAAAATGTTTTTGTTGTAACATAAGAGAAATGCTAACTGCTCATTTGATGACACTTTACTGTTTATTCAGCTATATATACCTCACTGAAGTAATGCTAATGTTCTATTTTTTCATCCTTATATCCGATAATAGGAGGATTTACCTGCAACTCGCAGACCAACTTGCAGAGCAGTTGGTGGCTTTTCATGCTGTCCTTCAGCTCGTTCTCCTAAGGGTCAGCGATCAGGTAATAACCCACACATCGATTGTCTTACACCCACCCTTAAATTGCTTCCTCTAACTATACCCTTATAACCCACAATCTGAAGGGCTTTAATTCCCCTTTTAAAAAGCGGAAAGCCTTTGTATTTTACAAAAAACATAAACCCTCAGTTATTTTCATGCAGGAAACTCCCTTTTTCCATGATAATAAACCTACTTTTTTACACAGAAGAATACCCCACCTACTACTTGGCCACTCGTCCTACTAAGAGGGCTGGCTGTGCAATCCTTTTACATAAAAATGTCCCTTTTCACTTCGAGAATACAATTATAGACGAGGACGGTAACTATGTCATAGTGACTGGAAATGTTATGGGGGCAGAATATCATTGGTCTCCCTATATTCCACTACGATTTCCCCCTATAAAGTTTTAATTGCCCTGCTGAAAAGACTTGAAACGCAGGACCTGGGAAAATTGATAATTGGCGGGGACCTAAACCTTACCTTAGATAGATCTGGTAAATCCTCTAGCAACAGATTCCCCAACAAAACAAAACAGAATAAGTCCCTGTTTAATAGGTTGGGGCTGGTCAATGCCTGGAGAGGACTCCACCCTGACAGGAGAGAATATACATTCTACTCTCCAACCCATTTGTCATATTCCAGGATTGACACTATCCTCATTAGCTCATCCCTATTTGACTTTATCTTGAAATATGAGATTGTTCCATGCCCTTGGTTGGGCCATGCCCTGGTTCTTATGGAGCTAGATTTGGGTCCAAAATCGCAACCTCCCTACTCCTGGAAAATAAATGAATTTTTATTGTCCAACCCAAGTAGCACGGAATGAATTGCCAAAGATATTAACTTATTGTTTTAAATGAATTTGTCACCCAAGACAGGAGCCGACTGGCTCTGGGTTGCCCATAAGGCCTTTATCAGGAGAACCTGCATTAAGCTGGCCTCAACCCAAAGAAAAAATCTTAGGCAAAAGGAGGCAGAACTTACAAAGACTTTAAAGAGATTAGAAGCAATAAACCAGGAGAACCCCACCATTAAAGAGCGCAAGCAAATAGACAAAACAAGGCTAGAATTAGATGGCATATGGTCGCATCGCACTGAACAGGAAGGCAAACAAGCCTGATTCTCTTCTAGCTAGAAGACTTAATAATAAGTTCTTCCAATATAGAACCACCCAGATTAGAATGGTTGATGGCCAAATTTCTTCCAGTCCCAATGACATCCAGAAGGTGTTCCAAAACTTTTATCAACTCATTTATTTTTCCCAATCCCATTGTAGTGAGTCAGATATTGTCTTACATGATCTTCCCACAATACCGGACCACCACTTAGTCAATTTGAGCTTGGATGTATCCCAAGAGGAAGTTAAAACTACTATTCAAGGTCTCAAATTGGGCAAATCCCCAATCCTCCTTCTCTCCTATCTAACTTCTTTATTTAATGCAATATTAAATGGGGAAGCCAGGCCCCCCGAACGAAATCAGGTGGACCTAGTCGTTTTTCCAAAAGAGGGCAGGGATAATCTAGAGGTTAAACATTTTTACCCCATTTCATTGATCAATGGGGATGTTAAGATTCTGGCCAAAATGATGGTCAACCGCATTTCTAAATTCCTACCAGATATAGTTCATAAGGATCAAACAGGGTTTATACTTTTCAGACAGGCTGGGGACAATGTCAGGAGGTTCTTAAATAATCACACCCTTATTAAATTGCAATGCGGCAAATTCTAAAGGGCTCTATATAAGCACAGAGCATATTTTTTTTACAGACGTTTTTAGTTAGTGAAGACCTTGCTTTTGCATAGAAGTTCACTAACTAAAAACTTCTGTAAAAAACATATGCGCTTATATATGTGCTTATATAGAGCCCTTTAGAATTTGCCAAATTGCTATTTGATAAGGCTGTCAGTATCTACCGCACAAATCTGGCACTCCGTTGTGCCTTTTGGCTCTAGACATTGAGAAGGCCTTTGATACGGTAGAATGGCCGTATCTTTACAAAATGCTAAACGTTTGGATTCAGGGGATGCTTTATTAACCTGCTTAGGAGATACTATGACTCCCCAATAGCTAATTTAAAATTGACAGGAGACCATAAAGCTGAAATTAGAATTCAAAGAGGGACTAGGCAGGGGTGTCCCCTTTCACCTTTGTTATTTGCACTCGCTATTGAACCCCTAGCGCAAGCAATTTGATCTAAACCTGAAATACAGGGGGTACAACAACTTCTTATGCACCCTGACCAGACCCCTTTACTCTATACCAGCACTCATATCCATTATAAAGGCGTTTAGCAAAATGTCAGGCCTTAAGCTAAATTTAGAGAAAACTGAAGCTCTGGGGCTAGGTATGTCTCACATTGAAATCGATACTCTTAAATCTGACTATAACTTAATTTGGCCCACACAGTTTATAAAATACATCTAAAATAACCAGCCTATACAAGGCAAACTTCCCCCCATGTACAAATCTTTGACTGAAGACATGCAGAAGTGGGCTAGCTTTAAAATCTTGTGGACGGGCCATATAGTGGCTACTAAAATGAGCATCCTCTATAGGACTCTTCCCATCCCAATTCCACTTAAAGAATTGGATACATTTCAGAATAGAATTTTTAGGTTTATATGGGGAAATAAACATCCTCGTATCTCCAAGCAGGTGATGTTTAGGCATAAAAAAAAAGGCGATCTCGCGTGTCGAAACTTGAGGCTCTACCTCAAAGCCGCTCAACTGGTCTATTTGCCCCGTACGCACTCCACAACGCACCAGCCTCTTGGGTTTTGATGGAAAACCAGCAAATGTTTCCCCATCGCTGGGATAAGCTGATTTGGATCCCCAAAAACTAGCCCCCATCACAACCCATCCAAATCCTATGATTTCTCTAACTCTTCGCTCTTGGGGGTGGGCCAATTCCAGGCATCGACTTAGCTCGGGTTTGTTTCCCCTCATGTCAGTTATGACTTTCCCACAAATTTTAGCAGACTCAAATGCCATTTCTAAATTCTGGTGGATTTCAAGAAACCATGACTTGCTTGTTACGGAATTTTAGAACTATTTAAAAATCAGAAGTTGCAAATTGAGAGAACTAGGATCCCCCAGGGCCTCCTGGACGTCTGTTATTTGCAAAAATCTCCCTCTTACCAGAAGTGTACTGGGGTCACTAGGGGTAGATTAAGACTGGAACAAGTGGACAGAATCTTTTTCAAACCTAGCTCTTTTAGAGACATCTATCAAGGTTCTACATAGAGCCTACTGCACAACCAATAAATTACAGAAATTCAATCCGCAAGAAAGCAATAAATGTTTTAGGGGATGCAAACAATTAGGGGATCACATTCACATTTGGTGGTCTTGCCCATCTACCCAGAATATATGGGGACAATTAGCTCAACTAGCCTCCACACTTTTCAAGAAGGTAGTCTAACCGTTGATAGAATCTTGCCTTCTGGGGATTCATACTAAGAAGCTATCTACCTATCTACCTATTCTCAGAATAAATTAATGGTATTGGCTTCCAAAATACACATAGCCAGTAGATGGAAGACATCGACTTTAAATTTTCAGGAGGTTATTAAAAAGATCAATTACTTATCAATGAGAGATTAACCCACATTATCCCAGACAGTGTTCCCCAATCTCAGTCAATCTGGGAACCTTTGTTAGAATCACCATTTAGCATCCCCCTATATGACATCTACATCATGTTAAATTGACACCGGGAGAGAGCTCGAGGCGAAGGGGGCCCAGAAACCTTTCAGCTGCGATATGGAGGTAACCATAACTCAAGGAAATTTGTGGTATCCTTACTGAGGTTTATCTTGGGCCCGCTTAGTGGTGGTAGCTTTACCCTATTTTCTAATCCAGGTTAACAGCAGTATGGTTCAGCTAACTGAACTGATTTTTGTTCTTTTTCCTTTTCACTCTTGTTTACTGTTTGTTTGTTTTTGTTTGTTTGTTTTTTGTTGTTTTTCTTTAATTGGAATTCTAGTCATGTTATAGAGACTTTAATAACTAAAAATGTAAAATAAAAAGGTCCAGTCAGTTAACAATTTGAAAATGTTTTACTGTGAAAATTTACGTAACTTAACTGACAAAATACAGTTTTTTATAATGTTTTATTTTTGTATACCTTCTAATAAGTATTATAAATTCAAAAGAGAGTAACTTTCTGGGTGTGTGGTCTGTGGCATATATGGATACAGACTCTGTAAGACTGCATGTGCATGTCATACACTGTCCCAACCTGGACCATGTCTCAGCTGCATATTAACAACCATTGCTGGGAACATGCCCATCAGATCCAGCAGAGCACATGTCTAATGCACATGCAGATGGCACACCATACCTGCAGTACATATATTCATATGAGCCATGATCCACAATGCTCATTGTGCAGGCTGTGGTTCATCTGTGTAACACAAGCACCACAGTCAATCACAGGTGACCATGATGTCAAGGATATGGAAATGCATAGCTGTCAATTGTGTAGGGAAACCAACTCAAACATTTTCTTCTTCCATTTCAGTACCCAGGAGGACAAGGCCAGCCACAGACGAACAGGGGGAGGCTTCAATTGAGGTGGGAGTGGTTGAAGAAGAAGGCCAGGACATTCAAGAGGGCCGTGGACCATCCACACAAGCTGGCCATTTAAAGGCATATCAGGAGTGGGAATCATAGCCTGGACCCTCAAAAGCATCATACAACCTGGCACAGCTGTTCCAGCCCCTTCCACCAGCCATGTGCTGGCCCCAGCCATCATCACAGCTGCCACCTGCTACAGCAACATAGCGGCCATGGCAGCCCACAACCACTCCCACACAATGGGGTCCCCCCACATGGGCTCCCACACAATGGGGTCCCCAAACATGAGCCAACACCCCAGCCCTACTGCCGACACCTCAAGCCTTCCTGCCGACACTTTAGGGCCTGCTGCCGTCACCTCAGGGCCAGCTGCCGTCACCTCAGGGCCTGCTGTCGTCGCCTGTGGGCCTACTGCTGTCACCTCGGTCACCAATGCCGTCACCTCGGCCACCAATGCCGACACCTCCAGCCCTGCTGTTGTCACCTGTGGCCCCATTGCCATCAACACCACCACCCCTGACATTGAGGGAAATCATGGGCCTGTTTGCCAGGGAGGACATGGCACAAAGAAAACAGGCAAATGAGAGGCTACGGCTGCTACGGAGGCAGTGTAAGCTCACACACACACTCCTGGCGAGCACAAGATTGCTCCATTCTGAGGTGAGGAGGCACAACCGAAGGATGGAGAGATTTGAGTAACGGGCAATTCAGGACAGATGGCACTATCCAAGAAGTCCTCCTCCTGATCACTCCTCACTGAATGCTGATTGTTATAGATGTTGACATACTATTGGCTGGCTACAGAGTGTGTACATGTCTGGTTATGTTTAACATTTCAACAATTGATGTTCAATGTGGATTGACCTTGAGATGAGGTGTTGGAGTTAATAAGAATGTTGTTATGATTGATATCTTTTTTTTTTGTTTTTAATTTTAATAAGTTTTTTATTTTCTTTACATACAAATAAATACATCACAATATACAATCTTTGCAAATAAAATTATTGCATATAGGTGTTCAGTCATTTGTTACATAACATAAAATACAATACAAATACCAAAGAAAAAAATAAATAAATAAAAAAAACATTTAAATGTTACATCCAGCGGGGAGAGAAGACGTCCTGGGAGGGTGAGGAGCATACCTACACGAGGTTCCATAATTAAGAAAGAAGTTCTTTCTATCGAGGTAAGAGCAATAATCAAAATACTCATTGAATTTCTCGCATTACTTCTAAGTTTTGGATGTTACATGCCAGTAAGTGTTTTTTCCCCAACCTCTCCTTAAGATCAAACCATGATGGGACTTCACTATTCTTCCATCTTAAAGGCAAGATTTTTGGCCTTGAAAGGAGTAAAATATTCATAGCCTTAACTTTCGACGGCCATAACTCCTCCAGGATATTGAGAAGAGCAATTTCTGGGGAAGACTCAATAGAAACATTACATATGCTTGATAGCTGTGAGGAATTGACTCTGCTGAGATTCGAACCCTGGTCTGCATGCTGCTAAACCTTTTCCCTACCTGTACACCAGCCTGCCTCTTGCAGATTTGCCTGAGATCTGATACCTTGACTCTAAAAGAAAATTAAATCAGTGACAACTCTCTTTAGCTGTGTCTGGTCAGCTGTCTGCTTCTTGGCCTATATAAGGCACTTCCTGTCTCTGTATCCTTGCCAGATTATTGTGTTCCTGAACTCTCTAATCAAGCTTGTTCCTGTATCTCCTACCTGTTGCTGAACTTGGATCGTTTTTGACTTTGCTGCTTCTCCTTCCCACTGACCTCGGCTTGCCTCACTAAGATTATTATCCTTCTGTTCCTGACTCCCATCTCTGCTTCAGAGCAGTCAGCCACTCAAGGCTCAGCGGCTCAACCACCTGGGTAATGAGTGGCTATCTCTGGCAGGGAGTTTTGCTGATCTGGCTACTGGACTCCAAACTTTGTATCACCAATATCATAACAGAATAATCTGGCCTAATCATGGAGACCGTCGGATCAGATTCTGCATTTGCTCAGCAGGTTGCTTTTAATACAAGAACTATGCAGACCCAGGCACAGACCATTCAAGTGCTGCAGGATCAAGTAGCTGAACTGCAAAATGAAGTTCGATCAATGCATAGTGAACTTACCAGCTACAGGGCACATGATGCTGCGGCTGCTGCTACTACTAATGTTACACCTGCACAAGATGCCCGCTTGCCTCTGCCTGAAAAATTTGGAGGAGACCGCAAAAAATGTAGGGGTTTCCTAAATCAATGCCGTTTGCATTTCATGATGTTACCTAATTGTTTCCCATCTGAAAGAGAGAAGGTGGGATTTATTTTTTCCCTATTCAAAGATGAAGCCCTAGCTTGGGGCTCCCCTCTTCTGGAACAGGACAGTCCAGTCTTGGGTAATCTAAATGACTTTCTTGAGGCCATGTGCCTAGTTTTTGATGACCCCAATCGATGTGCTACAGCAGAAGCCACTCTCCTTCATTTGCATCAAGGGAGGCGCTCTGTGGCTGAATATGCTGCTGAATTCAGACAGTGGGTTGCTGATACTACCTGGAACCAATCAGCCCAGAGGTTCCACTTCAAAAAAGGTCTCTCAGAAGCTATAAAAGATGAGCTAGCTCGTGTTGATCTTCCTGCTAAGTTTGATGCATTTGTGCGTTTGGCTATCCGTATTGATCGGAGACTTTCTGAAAGAAGATTGGAAAGACAGGGCTCTTTTAGACCAAGTGCTACTCCTATTTCCTATTCAAGAATTTCTACACCGACCCCACAAACACCTACAGACTCTGAGCCTGAGGCTTTGCAGGTAAATCTAATAAGAGGGCCATTATCCAATGAAGAAAAACAGCGGCAATACACTCACAATTTATGCCTGTATTGTGGTAGTACAGGGCACTATGCCATCAATTGCCCTAGCAAATCCAAGAGAACAATAGCTATGGCTGCTGAGGGTGAGCAGATTCAACCCCAATCCCAGATTTCAGACCAACTGGATTCTGTCACACAACCCTTGTTTTCTCTGGCTCATGGTGAAGATGGTATGATGACTCAACATCCTCATTTGGTGGTGCCTATCACTTTGCAATGTGGTGATAATAAAATTTCGACTACAGCTATGATAGATTCTGGAGCAGGCGGAAACTTTATGGACATTAGATTTGCAGCAGGAAATAAAATTCAGTCTATCCCTAAATCTTCACCTGTGTTAATGGAAACAGTAGACGGTTCTCCACTTACGTCAGGCCCGGTTACACATGAGACTGTGCCCTTAAAATTGATTCTGGAAGTGAATCACCATGAGGCTATATCTTTTCACCTAATCTCCTCAACACAGTTTCTAGTGATTTTGGGTATACCCTGGCTTGCTCTGCATAACCCACAGATTGATTGGAAGACTAGAACCTTGTCCTTTCCTTCAGAACACTGCTTATTGAATTGTCAACCCTCTAAAGTAAAACCTGTTGCCTCAACAATTAATGAAATGGTTGCTACAAACTTAACTAAGCTTCCCCTACAATATCGGGATTTTGCAGATGTCTGTGATAAGAAGAATGTTGATCAGCTTCCACCTCACAGGCCTTATGATTGCCCCATAGAGCTGCTACCTGGAGCTGCTATCCCATTTGGCCGTATATATTCCCTTTCTGAGCCTGAATTGAAAGCACTTCGTGAATACATACAAGAAAATCTTGCCAAAGGCTTTATTCGACCATCTACTTCGCCAGCAGGAGCTCCTATATTTTTTGTAGAAAAGAAAGATGGCAGCCTACGGCCATGCGTTGACTACAGGGACATTAATAACATCACTGTTAAAAAACGCTATTCCTTGCCTCTCATTCCTGAACTTCTGGAGAGACTTCGCTCAGCTAAAATATTTACGAAGCTTGATCTACGAGGGGCATATAATCTGGTTCGTATAAGACAAAATGATGAATGGAAAACAGCCTTCAGAACCAGGTACGGACATTACGAATATCTAGTAATGCCATTTGGACTTTGTAATGCCCCCGCAACTTTTCAGCATCTAATCAATGATGTACTACGGGATATCCTGGATCAGTTTGTTGTGGCATATTTGGATGATATCCTGATATTTTCTGATAATCTTGAAAATCACAGAAAACAGGTCTGCATTGTTCTTGAGCGCCTTCGTACCCACCACCTATACATTAAACTGGGAAAATTTGAGTTTTAACAAACAGAAATTCAATTCCTGGGGTATGTCATAACTCCTACAGGTTTAAGTATGGACGCAAGTAAAATTAAGGCTGTGCTGAACTGGCCCATCCCCAAGAATGTAAAAGATATTCAGAGATTTGTGGGGTTTGCCAATTTTTACAGGCGATTCATTAAGAATTTCTCTGCCATTATTACACCGGTCACTGAACTTACACGTAAGGGGACTCCTTTTCAGTGGTCCGATAAGGCTGATACTGCATTTTCCATATTAAAGACTCTGTTTACATCTGCCCCTATCCTGATACATCCTCAGCCAGAATTGCCATTTACTGTAGAGGTAGATGCTTCTGATTCAGCTGTTGGTGCTATACTGTCTCAAAGGACTGGACCTAAGATGTTGTTACATCCATGTGCCTTCTATTCCCGCCAGATGATGCCAGCAGAAAGGAACTATGACATAGGGAATAAAGAACTTTTGGCTATAAAAGCTGCCTTCACCGAATGGAGACATCTCTTGGAGGGAGCTACCCATCCAATTACTGTCCTCACAGATGACAAAAATCTGGAATGTATTCAATCAGCTAAGAGACTGTCAGCCAGACAAGCACGCTGGTCTCTATTTTTCTCAAGGTTTAATTTTTTGATTTCATACCGCCCGGGTTCCCGAAATGGTAAAGCGGATGCCTTGTCTAGGATAGCTGACCCCCTCCATACTACAGTAACCGAGGCTACCATCTTGCCGGAGAGTAGATTTTTAGGAGTTACATTTCCTTCTGATCTAATGTCTCGCATTAAGAAGGGCTACGCTAAAGATCCAGTTTTTCGTGATCCTCCTCGTGATCTTCATATGACAATGCATAATGGGTTTTGGATTTTCCAACAACGCCTGTTTGTTCCCGACTCAGTGCGACTGGACGTTTTACGTCTCTACCATGACTCAAAACCAGCAGGTCATCCAGGAATCCGAAAGACACAAGACCTACTTGCCCGATCCTTTTGGTGGCCTAAATATCATGCAGATGTTAAGAAGTATGTGTCCTCTTGTGATGTCTGTGCCAGACATAAGACTCCTCGCTCATCCCCTGTTGGCTTGCTTCAGCCTCTTCCGATTCCTCATCGTCCATGGGGATCTATATCCATGGACTTTATTGTGGAACTACCTCCCTCTAAGGAACACACTACCATTCTTGTTGTTGTGGACAGGTTAACTAAGATGGGTCATTTCATACCAGCTCGTGGTCTCCCTTCAGCTAAACAGACGGCTGACCTGGTTATTCGGGAAATATTTTGCTTGCATGGAGTGCCTGATGAAGTAGTTTCTGACAGGGGAGTGCAGTTTACATCTCGTTTTTGGAAATATTTTTGTTCTATTCTAGGTATCAATGTAAATCTGTCATCAGCTTTTCATCCACAAAGTAATGGACAGACTGAGCGAACCAACCAGACTTTAGAACAATATTTGCGGTGCTATATTAGTTATCTGCAGGATGACTGGCTGGATTTTTTATCCACGGCGGAATTTGCCTATAACAATGCCCAACACTGCTCCACTTCTCTGAGCCCATTTTTTGCCAACTATGGTTACCATCCGACCTTTCTGGTGAGTCTCCCGATTACTACTCCCGTTCCTGCAGTCACTGACCGGCTGACTGCCTTACGTGATTCCCAAACACTGTTGAAAGAGACTCTTTTGGAGGCTCAGGAATGTTACAAAAGAGCTGCTGATAGGCATAGAAAGGAGGCCCCAGTCTATCATGTTGGTGACAAGGTGTGGCTGTCCACAAAGAATCGTAAGCTTCGGATTCCTTCTCATAAATTGGGTCAAAGGTTCATGGGACCTTTTGAGATCATTGCTCAGATCAACGCTGTCACTTTCCGTTTGCAACTTCCAAATTCCATGAAAATACATCCAGTGTTTCACGTTGCAATGCTTAAACCTTTACATGAAAATACTTTCCCTGGCCGAGCCCTACCTGCCACACCTCCAGTCCTCGTGGATGGTGAAGATGAATATGAAGTGGAAAAAATTCTTGACTCCAGGATCTTTTGTAACAAGCTTCAATATTTGGTTCGGTGGAAAGGCTATGGTGAGGAGGATAGATCGTGGGAACCAGTGGACAATATTCATGCTCCTGGTCTTCTTCGGTCTTTCCATGCACAGTACCCTGCTAAACCGGGTAATAGGACATCCAGAGGCTGCGCCTATAGAGATGGGGGTAATGTGAGGAATTGACTCTGCTGAGATTCGAACCCTGGTCTGCATGCTGCTAAACCTTTTCCCTACCTGTACACCAGCCTGCCTCTTGCAGATTTGCCTGAGATCTGATACCTTGACTCTAAAAGAAAATTAAATCAGTGACAACTCTCTTTAGCTGTGTCTGGTCAGCTGTCTGCTTCTTGGCCTATATAAGGCACTTCCTGTCTCTGTATCCTTGCCAGATTATTGTGTTCCTGAACTCTCTAATCAAGCTTGTTCCTGTATCTCCTACCTGTTGCTGAACTTGGATCGTTTTTGACTTTGCTGCTTCTCCTTCCCACTGACCTCGGCTTGCCTCACTAAGATTATTATCCTTCTGTTCCTGACTCCCATCTCTGCTTCAGAGCAGTCAGCCACTCAAGGCTCAGGGGCTCAACCACCTGGGTAACGAGTGGCTATCTCTGGCAGGGAGTTTTGCTGATCTGGCTACTGGACTCCAAACTTTGTATCACCAATATCATAACAATAGCTGTCTAAAGCTCTCCTGCCAATACCTTTGTATATAAGGGCATTCCCACCACATGTGTAAGTGGGTCCCACTTAGTTTACAACCTCTCCAACACAGTTATGATTGATATCTTGTTCTTGTCTCTGTAGGTGTTAATAGCCAAATCTCACGACCCTGAAGGCATGTTCTTCATCTTCGAGCAGTACAATACCATCATGTGAGTGAACAATAGACCCAGTTCCCAACAGGCATTCAATCAGTGTCATTCACCACTAGACATGGATCTGAAATGCAATATATGACTACATATCTCTTCACTGATGAACATGACTGGTGTGAGTTTCAATTATAATGAATAGTATCCCGGCTTTAGAGTTGCATGGTCTCGTTAGGATCTGCTAATCCAAAAGCAGTAGTTATATATGCGTTTTAGTTGCATGTCATCCCGTTGACATTATGAAAGCAGATTAATATACTTCATGTCATTCAAAACAAATGGATCATCTCCTTGGTTTAACATCAGGATCAACGTGCATGTGTTTAGGGGTAATGTGAACAGTGTAATCTGTCTGGCCTTGGTACCACCCATATACCAGTGAGATGTGATATCAGCATGGCACAACTATTCCATATAGATAGTGATAGTATCTTTTTCTTAAAGATTGTGTTCACAGTGAAGCATGCCTTGTTGTATTACACATCCTCAACATATTCCGGGAAGGCTGATTGAACAGGACAGAATCAATATGGTTATCACTGCTCGTGAATGAAGTTCATGTTAATTGGTTTACTGTAGTGTCTAGAGCAAAAACAATGTACTATAATAAAAGCTAATTATTGTTTTAACCCCTCCTCTTTCTGTTTTCCAGATTCCTAACATCTATTTGGTAATCAGCAGTAATGTATGAAAACACACTGTGTGTGGAATTGATTAGTATCTGTTTAATATAGCAAATGGAGACCATATGGTTGCTGGTTATTTCTATGAAATGGATTGTTATATGGTGTTGGTATGTCACATCCGATTATGGTTACTGTGGTGTCCTGACCACATGTGACCCTAGTAGATACTATGCATTATCCTTATGATGTTGTCTAACAGTTTACCTTTTAGGTGTCCTTTGATTGCCCACAGCCTCTTGCCCTTCCGGTATCCGCCCACCCATGGTATAAATGGACAGTCTTAGCCATTTCTGATTGTGGTCTGTGTATAAAATAAAACGTTTTTTATACCGTTCTAAGCATGTCAGTGTGTTTTCAGTGATTGGGGTTATGGGACATCCACATACATCACATTAGTGTCACATTCCTATATCTGTAAACTAATGAGCCCTTGTTACCATGTAATAGATCAATACATATAAAAAAAAAAAAAAAGAATAGTCATAATAGCATTAGAAATCATATAATACTAAAAATGAAATATTATAATAATAAAGGGTTAATTTCCCCTATCCAAGTCCAATTAGTAATATTGTGGAGTATAAACATTCCCCTGAGGGCCTAAAATTAATATGACAGGTGACACTGGAGTGGGTTGCCAGTTCGTTCTCTACTGGACTATGATTTGTCTCACCTCTCTGCTATGATGTGCCCAGCTAGAGTGACCCTACATGGTATAGCTCACAGCTTCATTGCAGTACACATACCCCTTCACCACCACCACCACTTAGCATATGCTGGAATAGTCATGCATATGCCAATATGAAAAGCCATGCTGCAACATTCAGAAAGTATTTAAAGACACACTACCTGATTAAATAGCAACACAAAAACATGAAACTCATGCCATATTCACCCTTTCTTACTCACATAGGCTCTATTGTGGACCCTGAAATATAAATATTATTGGATATGCATCTTGCTCATCACATCTACATTTGGGAAAACAAATAGTGGCCATATTTCACTGCCAGATCATATATATCAACTACCCAGGGAACATTTTAATATTTGTTGTTCAGTCCTTCAGTCGTGTCTGACTTGCTGTGACCCTATGGACTGCAGAACATTTAGCTACTGTAGGTCACTGCCTGTGCTGTTCCTCAAGGTTTGTATGCCAAGGATACTGGAGTGGGTTGCCAGTTCCTTCTCTAGTGGATTTGGATTTGTCTGACCTCTCTGCTATGACCTGCCCACCTAGAGTGACCATACAAGGTGTAGCTCACAGCTACATTACCGTACACAAGCTCATTCACCCCCACCACTTAGCAATGCTGAAGGGGACCAGAGAAACATACACCACACTAATCTACTCTAACACATCAGAACGGGCCTCAAACACACATGGAGACTGTGCAGAGGCACATGGATCAACAGCCAACAACGCCATTGCTGGTGGCCATGGGCCATTATGTATACCCATTTCCATTTGGTGACCTCCCATTATATTTTGCTATTTGTCAATTTACATTAGTGTAAAGTGGTGGTGGAGAAGGGGCTTGTGTACCTAAATAAACCTGCGAGCTATACCGTGTAGGGCCAGTATAGGTGTGCAGGTGTTAGCAGAGAGGTCAGTCAAATCACAGTCCACTAGAGGAGGAACTGGAAACCCACTCCAGTATCCTTGGCATGCAAACCTTGTGGAACAGCACAGGCAGTGGCCTAGTTAAATGTGCGGCAGCCCATAGGGTCAAAAAGAGTTGGACATGACTGAAGAACTGAACAACACATAATAAAATGTTCCCCGGGTATTTGATATATGTGATGTGGCGGGGAAATATGGCAACTATCTGTGTTCCCACATGTAGATGTGATGAGCGAGATGTATATGCAATTATATTTATATTTTAGTACCACCATAGAGCCTCTGTGAGTGAGAAAGGATTAATATGGCATGGGTTTTATGTTTTTGTGTTGCTATTTAATCAGGTAGTGTGTCTTTAATTGCTTTCTACATGTGGTAGCATGGCTTTTCATATTGGCATGTTCATGACCATTCCAACATATGTAAAATAAATATTTTTTAAATGAATATTTTTGTTTATTTGGGGATTATTGTGCAAGTAATTGTGATGCCTTTCCATGCTTTCCCCATATTCTAATGTCCACTCATGTGTTTCTATTGTCCTTTACAGTGTTTAAAAGTTGTCTGTTAACAGTTTGCGGGTCTATTTGGAGACCGCAATGTTTTTGCCTCCATTTACGGGTTACGGGCTTGAACATCGGGGCATCTTTGGTAATTTGTTGCAATTTAATAGCGACATTGGAAGATTGCAGTTACGGGCTTGAGAGAACCAAGGATTTGCGGATGCAAAATTCCACATTTCACGTCCCGTAGGCTTTTTTCAGTCTTAACCGGCAGATTATGAGTTGCTTGCTTTACGGGGCCAATTTAATAGCCGCAATTCTTGCGGGCTACGTTACGGGCTACGTTTTTACACGTTGAGGGAATTTAATAGGGCTGTATGTGTATTTTCACTTTGAATGGGCAAATGCTGAATATTACAGGTTTTTATTGAAAGGGTATGTTAAAAATGAGGGTAGCTTGCTGTTTAGTATCTAAACCAGAGGAGGCCAATCAAGTATCCATTTTGGTACAACTTCAAGTAGGATATATTGAATTGTAATGTGTTGATTCCAGTCTTACAGGCACGGGTTGGTGAAGATTCCTGTAGCAACTCTACACAGAATCCCCATCTTTGCATCAAGATTGAAAGCTACCTGATCTGATTCTAAATCATTTCTGCGTAGGAGTGTTTAAATATGTTGTTTATAGAATGATCTGAATCAAAATGACTAAATAAATAATAAAGGCTTTTGGATTCAACACTATGGCTCCTTTGCCCCTCCCTGGAACCTCTTTCCCACCCCGCACCCCCTCCCCATCCAGAAATTGTCCCTCCCTGTTTAAATAGAGCATTTCTACTGAAGCTTCAAGAGGCAGTATAGAGCAGTTCAGAATGCTGGGGATGTGTATCAGTGAAGAAGGTAAGAGAGCAGGGGTGCAGAGTGACAGCAAAGTACAGGTGGGGGGGTAGGTTATGTGAGGGGGAGCAAAGGACATAGGGATGAGTGATATGTGAGTTTAGTACTGAGAGGGGTTAAGTGCTGTGTGGGGATGAATGCTGACAGCATAGTGTAGGGACCCTCCAACATAGCCCTACTGAGCCATTTCTGCCACACCAGCGGTCCCCCCACCCCATAGAGGATATTGCTGGAAACTGAGCGTGCATCCTGGAGCTGTGCTATAGGCAGAGGGGCTTGCACAGGCAGGAGGCAAGTGAAGGGTTCTGCTATGGTAAGGGGTCTTACGGAGGGGAGCCGTTATGAAAAAGGGATTTAGGAAGTGGCACTGAGTATATTGGTACCGGGGGGGGCAGCGCAATAACTTTTTACATTTCCCCTAAACGGGCCCAAATGTATTTTTTGCAACAGCGCCCTCCATTCTCTAGCTCCGCTACTGCTGCTTCATTACTACCAGAACTGGCTTCCTGATGACATTACGAGGCAAGTTATGGCCAGCTGAAGTACCCACAAACTGAAAAAATCTGATTTTAATAGACTTATTGTATGAGTGTGAGGCAGGTGAGCACGCACAACCTTGTGACTAAAATGAACAGATTGAATATAAAAAAGTCTTTATGATGTACTGTTGGGGGATGTGCAACTTCCCAGTAAATATTCTTAGTAGCCATTGTTACAAACAGATAAAAAAGCAGAGTCAAGGAGAAAAGCAAATAAAAAACTTTGTACATGTTGTTGCAATGATTGCTGAAGGATATCCGGCTTCTAAGTAAATATGTTTGGCTGGTATTGCTGGCATGAGTACTGAAGCATTAGAGTGCAGTTATTGCTTTAGGAGCCAGATTATAATCTTATAAGTAAATATTTTGTAGACTTGTGTAGGGTTGTGAATCTCTCATAAGTTTGCAGTTTGTTCTTGTCTTTATGATCCACATACTAACAGCCTTATTAAATTGTGATTCGATAAATTTAAAAGGGCTCTATATAAGCACACAGCATATTTTACTTAAAGAAGTTTTTAGTTAGTGAAGACCTTGCTTTTGGATAGAAGTTCACTAACTAAAAACTTCTGTAAAAAATATATGCTGTGTGCTTAAATAGAGCCCTTTTAAATTTACCGAATCGCAATTTAATAAGGCTGTAAGTATACTCTGTATCGTTTGCTAATTGCAGATCATTGCTATTAATTGCTAATCATTTTCCCCGGGGGCTCTGAATCTTGTCTTCAGTGTAATTCATGTACAAAACTCACGGGGTAATTTATGTAATCAGTGTACTTAGTCCCTGGGGTTTGAGCATGCCTTGTCTTTTGTTTTGCACATAATTTGCACTGAAGGCAACAGATCCAGAGCCCTGGGGGTAATCAGCAATTATTGGCAATGCACTGCAATTAGTAAAAAAATACAGAGCTGGTACTTAGTGGGTTTATCAGAAAAGCTTACAGACTGAAGGAAAATGCATTTTTTCTCTCAATCAGTTTTATTAAGTATAGGCAAATTTAAAACAACAAGATTAATTATACAAAAGTTGTACAAATTGAGGTAGATAAAAAACATATATGTACATGTCGGTCCATTATAGAGAATATGTATTGTGAATAGAACATTTTATGCTACTTATCTACATTTTCAATAAGTGTGACGGGTATTTATCACTTCTGTATTATGAGCCTTTACATCGATATTCTATTTTTAAGGTTAAAAAATGTGTAACTATTAAGTGAACTACTAATATAAAATGGGGGAGGGGGAGTTAATATAGTCTCTTGTCACAGCATCAAATAGATGTAAACAGTCAATTATGTTCATTACTCTCCCATGTCCAACACCGCCAGCTCCAGATCCTTTCCAGGGCATGTACGTGTCTATGAGAATCTCTGGCTAAGTCAATGTTATGCTATAAGGGGAGTCCAGCCATTGGTTCCAAGTATTATAGAAAATAGGTAGAGTGTCCTCCAGAATGTGGGAGAGTCTTTAATTAATTAGGATATAGCTTATTTTGTTTATAACTGCTTGGATATGAACAGAGGTTGATTTCAATATGGCTTTTTGTAGCTAACATTATGAATTAAAATAGTTTATTTGGGTAGGTAGTAAGAGAAATAATTTGGTGGCCCAGAAGGCTAGTCTCTGCATTTGGGGTAATCAGGATATCAAATATATCTGAGGCCATTGTATAACATGTCCACCAAATGTGGAGGAAAGAACTGACTTCCCCAACTTCCCGAAAGCAGTCAGGATCTGGGGTACCTTTGGTAAGATTAATCCAGGAGTACTGCCATAAGTCCAGTTCCCAGCTGCTGTTTAGAGTTCTCTCCCAATTACTTATGTATTTAGGTTTCGACTGGGGCAAATCTGGATTGATAGAATCATATATAAGGCTTAAAATGACTTTTGTAAGAGGAGTTTTGTCACAGATTCTCTTCAGCCAAGATGATTTTGATTCACCTAAGGTGTGTTCTAACGATTGAATGAAATGTTTGATCCTGCGATAGGTAAACAGTTATTGTGTGGGGATTTGAACAAGGTTGTTGAGTTGGTCAAAGGTCAGGATCTAGTCATCTCTATACCAAGAGCCACCAATTTAGGGAGTCTGAGGAGATGTGGAGTGTAAATTGCTGATGGGGAGAAATGGGGGTGAGGGTAAAGAGTGTAGGTATTAGGTTATGTTTTTGCTTAGCCCAGCTCCATTGTGTGAGGGAGAGCTTATTGAAGGGGTTTGTGAGTTCCCCTAGTATGGTTAGAGGTTTGGGGAGCCAAATAATAGAGTCCGAGCAATATGGATTCATCATAAAGTTTTCTATAAAAACCCAGAGTGGTTGATGAGCAATAGAATGAGCTATTGGTATGAAAGAGATTTGGGCAGCTTTATAATAAAGTGTAGGACATATATCATTTTTGGAAAAAGGTATGGAAGGTTTCTCATATTTTGTTGGGACTGACTGTAAGTTTTCCGGAGGGAGTTTTTTTATATGAAATATTTTGGATTGGGATAATTTCCCTTTGAGTTTTCTGGCTAATAAGGTGTTTGGTTTGTTTGCTTGAGCATAATATTTATGGTGCAACCATCTCATAGCTTTTTCTGTATGGTTTGACAGAATAAGGTCTAATTCTGATCTAGTTTTATCCATGTCTTGTCGGAGTTTGATGGTGGGGTTGCTTTGGTTTAGATTCTCTAATTTAACTAGGTCTTGCTGTAAAGCTTCTTCTCTAAGGCAAAGTGGTTTTTTCATGGGTTGAAGCTAGCTTGGTACAAGAGCCCCTAATGAAGGCCTTATGAGTAGCCCATATCCAACTAATTTCAGAGTCCTGGGTAATACTAGTAGTAAATAATAAATTATATAAATGTGATCACTATATGGTAATTCCTGAGTGATTAACACTCTAGTATCACATATATAGTTGTGAGCGTACGAGTTGTTGCTAACGCTGCGGGCTCGCGTAGCGAGTCGCGGGCCTCGCGTAGCGAGGGCACTGTGCCAGGGTCCTCAGTTGCTGGCATGGAGCGCCGAAGGCGCTCCTTGCCAGCAACTGAGGACCCTCGCGAAGCGAGGGCCTCAGTTGCTGGCTTGGAGCGCCGCAGGCGCTCCATGCCAGCACCTGAGGACCTCGCAAAGCGAGGTCTTCAGTTGCAGCAACTGCGACCCTTGAAAAAAAAAGTTTACGTCCAAACACATTACGACACTCGCAAACAACATACGACACACGTTCAAACACATTACGACACTCGCAAACAACATACGACACACGTTCACACACATTACGGCCTCGCAACACTCGGACGCAACTCGCGAACATTACAAAATTACAAACACAATACATACACACAGCACATACATAAAAACCTTACCTACACAAACAGGAAGCACCCAGGACCTCAAAAATGCAACTTACAACTTAATTGCACTCAAAATAAAAGAGTTTCGACACTAAATAGTTTGTTAAGCGACAAAAAAAATGGCCGACGAATAAAATGAAAACGAGGCTACACACGCAAACACCATACGAGACACGTTACGACACATTACGACCTCGCAAACATCGGACGCAACACGCCGACATACAAACATTTACAACACAATAAATACACACAACACACACATAAAAAGCTTACCTACAGCAAGAGGAACCATCCAGCACCTCCAAAAAACAAGTTACACCTTCATTTAAATACAAATAAAACACTTTACACACAAAGAAAATCGCTAAGCGAGAAAAAAAATGGCCGACGGACAAAACGAAAACGAGGCTACATCACTCTCCACACGTAAAACACCACAACACACTCGCAAAACACCACACGGAAATCGAAAACCAAATTGCTTAATCCTTGGGGAGCTATAACCTATTTTAATAGGCTTTATACAACAATTGGTTTTAGCTATTAAAATAGGTTAAAGCTCCCCAAGGATTAAGCAATTTATTTGCCATATGAGGGAAGCTATTACTATATCTAATAGGATATCAATTGGATTTATCCATATACAATAGTATCCACGTATTTATGCATATATGGACAGTTCCATACCTCTCCAATTTATCAGATATATTTTGGGTGTGAAAAGTACAAATATCTTGTCTATTGTATTTTATCCTTTTGAGACCATTAACGGTTTACAACAATAGCTTAAACTACATCCACTTAGCCATTTGAACAATTCCTGTTCTTTTTATACATTATTTAGAAAATAATAAATCTATTTCTTGTGCAATTTGATCTCTGAAGTTTGGGTTAATTACGATCATTTAATTTAGTCTCCATGAAAAGGGCGGCCTGGATTTAAGACCTAAGTCAATTGAGATGCTAACTAATGAATGGTTGGATCAGGTACAGGGAGGGCAGTTTTCAGAGTATCTAGAAAGGAGGAGTCCGTGATGATTGCATCTATCCTAGAGTAAGAGTTATGAACTGGTGAGTAAAAAGTATATTCTTTGTCATGAGGATGTATCTGTCTCCAGGCATCAATAAGGGGAAGTTCTTGTAGTAGAGAATCAATTTGCTTCAATTTGTTAGAAAACCAGTTGCCTTGGCTTCAAGATGACTTATCAAGTTTAAGGGTTTAAGATCTCCTCCCCAAATTATTTTTCCTGTATACACCGACTTAAGATATTTACGTACCGTATATACTCGAGTATAAGCCGAGTTTTTCAGCCCTTTTTTTAAGGCAAAAAAGGGCCCCCTCGGCTTATACTCGAGTCACTCTCCCCCCCCCCCCGGTGTCTCTCTAACCCCCCCGTGTGTCTCTAACCCCCCCCCCCCGTGTGTCTCTAACCCCGGCACCCGGTATTTGCTAATGACGCGGCACGCATGTGACGTCACATGCGCGCCGGCGCCGGGTCAAGGAGCGGAGGCCGGAGCACAAGCAGGTAAGTGAGGGGAGAGGGGGGAGGTATTTAGGGGGGGTTAGGTGGAGGAGGGGGGTTGAGGGGGGTTTAGGTTGAGGAGGAGGGGGGTTGAGGGGGGTTGAGGTTGAGGAGGTGGGTTGAGGTTGAGGAGGGGGGTTGAGGTTAAGGAGGGGGGTTGAGGATGGGGGGTTGAGGATGGGGGGTTGAGGATGGGGGGGTTGAGGATGGGGGGTTGAGGAGGAAGGTTGAGGAGGGGGTTGAGGATGGGGGGTTTGAGCAGGGAGGTTGAGGAGGGGGGTTGAGGAGGAGGGGGGTTGAGGAGGGAGGTTGAGGATGAGGAGGGAGGTTGAGGATGAGGAGGGGGGGGGTTGAGGTTGAGGATGGGGGGGGTTGAGGAGGAGGGGGGTTGAGGAGGGGGGTTGAAGAGGGAGGTTGAGGAGCGGGGTTGAGGAGGGAGGTTGAGGAGGGAGGATGAGGATGAGGAGGGAGGTTGAGGATGAGGATGGGGGTTGAGGAGGGGGTTGAGGATGAGAATGGGGGGTTGAGGAAGGGTTTGAGGATGGGGGGGTTGAGGATGAGGATGGGGGGTTGAGGTTGGGGGGTTGAGGTTGGGGGTTGAGGATGGGGGGTTGGGGAGGGAGGTTGAGGAGGGGGGTTGAGGAGGGGGTTGAGGATGAGGAGGGAGGTTGAGGATGAGGAGGGAGGTTGAGGATGAGGAGGGGGAAGAGACACAGGGAAGGGAGAGGTTGGAAGAGACACAGGGAAGGGAGAGGGGAGAAGAGACACAGAGAGAGAGTGGGACACAGAGGGCACAAGAGGGACACAAGAGGGACACAGGGGGCAGCACATTTCCCACCCTCGGCTTATACTTGAGTCACTCATTTTACCCAGTATTTTGTGGTAAAATGGGTGCCTCGGCTTATACTCGGGTCGGCTTATACTCGAGTATATACAGTAATTTGATAAATGTCATGTGGGGTATATTAGTCAGTGAGTAGAAGGCAATTAAGGATCTTTTAGTACCTAGGAGGGTCCCAGTAACAATAAGATAGTTGCCATCTGGATCTATTTTTTTATATTCATTGTTAAAAGGAAAGTTTTAATAAAAAATATGGAATTATGGTTACTATGTCTTTTTTAGGGAAAATGCCTTTTTAAGTAACGTTCAGTATTTGATAATACCTATATTTTTAATTATTCCATACTGGAACCATCACTGCTTAAAATGAATTTTGTTGACTTTACTTTTCAGTGGTATGAGAATAAATTGACCATTTAAAAATGGACCACTGTAGTTTAAGAAAAATGCCACTTGTTTGTCAAGTATACTGTATACATGCAAAAAAAAGAGTATTACAGTATCAAGAAATATCTTTTTCTATTGGACTAACAATCTTGGGCCTAGGCATAAACACACACCTGTAATTATATATATATATATATATATATATATATATATATATATACTAGCCACTTGCCCGTCAAAAATTATGGGGCAATAACATTTGAAGTCATGGGAATGCTGTTTGTGACATAATTGAAACCGTTTTGTACTGTGAGTACCTTCGGCGCTCATTGCGAGGCTTGCGCTTAGCGCCTTTGGCACTCTTCGCATGCCTCACTATGAGCGCCTTCGGCGCTATTTGCAAGCCTCTCCTGTCCTGTACTTTTGGTCCGCTGAGAGAGATATCTATTTCTATGTATATGTAGTTAAGTAATAATTAATGATTTATTCACTAAAATTATATAGTTTTAAAATTGATATATGCAGCGATCAATAGGCTGAAGAGCTAACAATCTGTTTGTATTTTGCGTCTGCATAGAATATACATTGTGAGTGTTGGTGTCCTGCTTAGAAAGTGTAATGAATGTTTGAACTGTGCATTCTAAATAGGCTGCGTGCGCGAGGAAAAGCTGTTGGCTTATTGTGTAAAGTGGCATTGTCTAGTCGTAATGTTATTAATGTGGTGCACGTCTCGCAAGCATTTTCCGGCATTTGTAAGAGTGTATCTTGTAGTTCGTAGTGTGATGTGTAAAGTGCGGCCTGTGGTCGTGTAGCCTTGTTTTAATTTTTTTCTCCGGCCATTTTTTTCCTTGCTTAGGCGATTTTGTGGCGAAAATCGTCTAAATCCAGTTAAATTCACCTTCCACCTCACTCACAGACGTCCTGGCTGTTACCCCATGCTGTCTGTTTTTTTTTGTGGTGTATTTAGTGTTTTTTTTAGGATTTTGGTTCGGGCGCTAATCTCGTAATTTTTTGCATCTCGTAATTGATTTTTTTCGAAGACCTGCGTAACGTATTTTAAAGGTTCGCCTCGCTAAGTCCTACGTGTTAATGGCTTGCCTCGCTTCGTGAGGCTCGCAAGCAAAGAGAGCCGCCTAAGTCGTACGCACCACGCAAAGTGTGACGACGTCTCGCAGTTTGACAACTATTATTTGTGATATATATATATATATATATATATACAAACTCACATGTATATTGTATTTGAGTAATTTCCGACTCTCCGTGACCCTATCGACTGCAGCACACAAGGCACATCTGTCTGCCACTGCTTTTCTAAGCTCACTCAAGCTCATGTTAATTGCTTCAATGACCTAATCTATCCATTAATGCCTCTGCAGTTCCCTTCTTTGTGCGCCTTCAGTCTTTTCTAGCATCAGAGTCTTCTTTGGGGAATCCTGTCTTCTCATGATATATCCAAAATACTTGAGTTTCAGCCTCATGATCAGACCTTCTAGTGAACAGTTTGTCTTTTTTTTTTTTTTTTATTGGTAGAAGTTTTTCAAACATATCTTATAACAAAAACAACAGATAACATAGACTTTTCCTATCTCTATCTCTCTTTCTCTCTATCCATATCTCTGTCTCTCTATCCCTCTCTCTATCTATCCCTTTCTATCTATCACTCTCTCTCTATACGTCTCAATCTCCACCTCTCTCTATCCCTCTATATATTCCTCTCTCTCTGTCCCCCCCCCCCTCTCTCTCTCTCTCTTTGTCCCTCTCACTATCCCTTTCTCTGTATCTGTCTATCCCTATCTCTGTCTAACTACCTCTCTATCCATCTCTTTCTCTCTATCCCTGTCTCCCTATCCATCTCTCTTAGGGGCGGCCGCGGGTGGGCTCCTAGGGGATGCCGCAGGTGGCCCACTGGAGGGGCCGCGTGTGGACCCACTGGAAATGCCACAAGTGGGGCCCGCTGGGGAAGCCGCGGGTGGGCTCACTGAAGAAGCTGTGTGGGTTTCCTGGGGGAGGCCACAGGAATGGCTGGAGTAGGCCTCAGGTTGATGAAGGGAAAGGCGCAGGGTGGCTGTGGGGGAAACATCATCAATTAAATGAATATAGGGGCAATCAACACAACATATTATAGAAAACATATTTACACATATAGGGCCTGCATGAGTGCTGTCGGCACTGGGAGCTACAGTTCATTGAGGGAACCATGTATGCCAACATGTACTGTGACATACTGAAGCAGAGCATGATCCCCTTCCTTCTGAGACTGGGCCGCAGGGCAGTATTCCAACATGATAACGACCCCAAAGGAGGATGAGAATAAAGGGAGAACATAGAGGTGAGAGATGAGTAAGAGAGAGTAGGGGTGAGAGAGAGGAGAGATGAGGAAGAAGAGAGGGGAAGGGAATGAAAGAGGGGTATGTGAGAGGAAAAGAGAGTAAGAGAATAAAAGAGGGAAAATGGGAACAAAAAGGGAGAATAGGAGAGAGTGTGAGGAACAGAATATTGCAACATTTTCCCATTAGGCACTGTTTAGTTTTAATGTTTTGTATGCAAATACAAGACCATCAGTTCAAACTAAAATGTGAAAAATCTGGGGTCTGGAACAAATTATTTTAATTTACATTGATCTCTTGCTTGGAACTCAACCTGTTTGGAACTCATGCTGCTGTCTGGAACCGGTTAAGGACGAGAACCAAAGTACCACTATATATATATATAGTATCAGTTGATGTTGGAGCGGGACCGGGAAGGGCAAAATATATATTTTTTAATTAGGGCCCTTCATGCACTAGCTCCACCATTGATAAGATCTGCTATCCTTTTTATTATCTTACTATATATGACTAGCGACTTGCCCGTCAAAAATGACGGCCAATACAAAATCGTGGCAATGCTGTTTGTCACACAATGGAAATCTACTGAGTGCCTCAACTGCTCGCCTTGCGCCTTTGGGAGGCTTGCAGTTGCGGCCCTATGGGCAGCCAACAGCGATCAAGGATCGCAGTCCAATGACCGTCTTCGCATGTCACTTAGAGCGCCTTAGTCCCGCGTGTTGCCTGGCGAAAATGTATCAGGTGTAAGAGCATAATAAAGTGATTTAAATAATTAACTGCTTTGAGTGTCCTATCCCTGTCAGCCAATGAGCATTATTCATAAAGTAAGGGCAGTGTAAAATATGAGATGTTGGCTTTTTTTTTATTTTATAATAATTCATTAATAAATTAATATACCTTACTATAATTAAATAATACATTTATATTAATATTTGTAATTAATATCCAGCAATCAATATCTTGAAGAGCTAACAATCTGTTTTTTTTTGTGTGAAAATGTCCAAGGAAGCTGTTTATCATCTGAAGAGAAAGTGTCAGCAATGTGCTAATTGTGCAGTGTATATAGGCTGCGTGCGCGAGGGCAAATCGTTTTTTTTAGTCGTGAGAATTGCCATTTCAAAAGCGTAATGTGGTAATGTGCAAGTTAGTTTTGTGAAATGGCGGTGATAGTGTATGTCTTATGCGTTCCACAAGCATTTTCTGTCCTTCCTAATAGTGTAGTTTTGTACCTTGTACGTCCCTGGAAAGTCATACACGCCTGGCAGTGATTTGCGTGCTTTGGGGTTGTGTAGGCTCGTTTTAATTTTTTTTGTCCGAGTGCCGAAACTTGCCAAACTCGGCTTAAATTCACGTGCAGCCTCACTCCCAGAAGTCCTGGCTGCCCCCCCGTGCTGTGGGTGAGTGTTTCTTTTTTAATTTTATCTGTATATTTTTTGTATGTTTTCTGTGTTTTTCCCTTTTGCGCTGTTCGGCCGCTAACAGCATATTTTTGAGAGGTCGGATTTTAGTGGCTAATGGATTGTGAGGTAAATTTGCTAGCAGCCTAATACAATCCCGCGTTTCCTAACTGCTTGGAGCCTAAGTCCTGGGTGCTTTAATGCCCCAACTGCGAGCCTCGCCATTTTGACTAAGTCCCACGTTTTTCAATGCCTCAACAGCTTACCTCTCTTTGCAATGCTCGCAGGAGAGCCTTTGGCGCTTATTTCAGGCTAAGTCCTGCGTGTTTCAATGCCTCAACTGCTCGCTCAGCGCTCATTGCCTAAGTCGTGCGAGCTCGGAAGACTTCTGTGCCTCAAAGGATCGCCTTGTTATGCGAGGCTCGCAAACGTGGCGACGAATCGCAGTTTGACAATTATAATATGTGACTAGCGACTTGCCCGTCAAAAATGATGGGGCAATACAATTTTAAGCCATGGGAATGCTGTTTGACACACAATGTAAACCTTTTTGTACTCGGAGGACCTTTGGCGCTCATGGCGAGCCTCTCGTCTCGTCTGTTTTTGCTCCTCTGAGCACCTTCGTCACTCATTATAAAGAGAGATATATATTTATCTATATTTACTTAATGAATCATTAATGAATTAGTTCTTGAATAAATTAATATACTTTACCTATTTGTAATTAATATATCCAGCAATCAATAGCCTGAAGAGCTAACAATCTGTTTTATTTTCCGGCAGCATACAATGTAGAGTTTGAGTGTTGGTGCCCTGATGATAAAGTGTAATGAATGTCCCAACTGTTCATTATAAATAGGCTGCATGCGCAAGGGAAATCCGTTGGTGTAGTTGTGTAAAGCGCCATTGTAGATTTGTAACGTTATTAATGTGTTACGCGTCTCATTTGTAATGGGTTATTTTGTAGTTTATTCTTTCCTATGTGAAAGTGCTACGGGTTTGTCCCGCGTGTTTCATTGCCTCGCAGGCAATGAGCGCCAAAGGCTAAGTGCTACGCGTTAACGTCTCGCATTGATTCTCAAGGCTCAAAAGTGATGAGTATGCAAAGCGTAACAACGTCTCGCAGTTTGCCCACTATTATATGTGATTGGATCACTTTGTCCGTATTACTCCAAGATCAGGAATTTGCTTAGAATTGTTGCAGTCTATAAAAAACATATATTTACAAGCGACAAACTGCAGATTACTATATTGTATTGCATCTCATTTGCACTATTTGAAAAAAGCTACTTTGTATTTCAAGGAAAGCATGTTATTAAACAGCTGTGACTTTGAAACATAGTCACTGGTGTCCTTAACAGAATTGGAACAAAGGATGCTAGAATAATTTACTTGTTACTTAAAAACACATGTTACTTAACTGCAGTTGTGTGAATACGTAATTACTTTATAGGATCCTAACACAGAACTAGAATATGCATCCTCTCCGTTTAGGAAGCTTTTCTCATTTTTACCTACAAGTTATATTTACAAGGCACTTTGTATTTAACTCCAACATAGCACTCCACAGAGGGAGATCTATAATAAAGTTGCTCTTTTCTTTCCTCCAATTACATTTAACTGATAATTAATTTGCAACTTGGTGGTGCTACTCATTTTGGTATCTAATTTTAAAACTTTGATATTATTTCCTATTATTCCTCCATAGATACATTTGTGTTATTGTTTAGTCATTCAGTCATGTCCAACTCTCTGTGACCCTATGTAACAACCCCAAGTTTGGTGAAGCATGCACACCGCAATTTCCCCCCTCTGGGTCGTGACTTTTTGTGTTCAAGATCCCATCACCCAGCAAAACCATCTCTTAGGAGCATATAATAATCCCGGTAGTTAGGAATAAATCATAACATCAGACACAGACAGGCAATACAAATTTAGGTAAAACAGGGCCCTGCTTGTGGGGTTTAGAGAAGTCCCATCCTGGCCCCCAAAAGCCAGTCATGACACCCTAGCTCTCACACCCGTATGTTATTACTGGGAATACCATTGTTCTAACTATGCTGACCTTTGTTGATAGTTTAAAATCTTTACTTTTCACTAGCTTATCCAAGCTTGTCCAAGCTTGTCATAGTTTTCTTCCCCAGAAACAAATGTCTTTTAATTTTATGGCTACAGACAACCATCTCACAGCTTCATTGAAGTACAAAGCTCCTTCACCACAACAAGGTAAGCAATCCAGAAGGGTCCTCAGATGAATACATACAACCTAACTTGGATTGTGTGTTTATAGCAGGTTTGGCCAGATTATCTCTTGCTTTTTTGAAGAATGGGGGAAGCATAAAAATGAGGGCGAGAGAGAAGAATGGAAAAAAAGAACAAGAGGGAGATGAGGAGACATAAGAAAAGGGGATAGCAGGACAGAGTGAAGGGGAGAGAAAAAAGGGGAAAGAGGATGGAAGAGGGGGAGAGATGAAAGGAGAGGAGAAAGAAGAGATGATGAGAGCCCATGGAGCCACAGGGTTGGAGAAAGGACTGGGAGGGGCTGAGGGACATGGAGAGGGCCTGCCTGAGGGCTAATGGGGTCCAGGGGGGGCACGTGTATAGCCTGTGGTTGTATGGCTGCTGTGTGCAAGAGGGGGACCAACAGTGGCTAGAGAAGGCTATGGGAGGGCCAAAGAGTTTGAGGACCTTGAGGTGCCTTGAAGGTGAGGTCCCTGCTTAAGCTGTACAAGTGGTTGGTTACTCCATGCCCCTGGCTCTGCACCTGGTCCTGTCTCAGTAATAGGCCCCAGTGCTGTCCCATTGGTAAGTTACATTTTTATTTTATGTTTTTAAAAAGATGAGTTTACTTATAGCTGAGGCCCCCATTTGCCCCTACCTCAAATCATCCACTGGTCTTCTTAATTACTCCCCTCCTTCACCCCTTGTGCTTGCTCACAACACTAGTTGTAGTGGAACATGTAAAAGCTGACTGGATGGCACAGACAGAGCACACTCATCATGGCTGATCAATAGACGCCCTTAGGGGCTCCAGAGCTGTAGTAAGAATGTGAATGCTTTTAAACACTGCCTAAGTTTAAAAATGGTGCGATTACGAATTCACAATCAAGCCTTGGTGGAAGTATTTGTAGGTTCCAAACCACTTAAACCTTCTTCTCCCACCAACACTGTGTGCCTAGAAGGAATTTACACAAGGAAGAAGATAAATGAGGAGCATTAATAAGTGCAAGGTGCAGGGCTATATGGAGTTTGCTATATTATTATGTGCCAGTAATGTGCAGGGCTATGTGGACTTTATTTAATGTTTCCATACCTGTATGTGGATGACTATTGTTATAACTGTAATGTGGAGGGACTATATGGAACTTGCTGTAACCTTTATATACTGGTACAAGGCTATATGATTTAGTGCCTAAATATGGTGCCCATTGAATTTTTATAATGTTTTGCCACTATTGTTTATGTCTATGATTCTCTTGACCAATAGAGAGCAGAGTGTAATAGTCTCTAGTCAGGAACAATAGGGTCCCTTACAGACACTGAGGCACCATAACCCCAGGGGGTCTACAGGGATTCCCACTCAGAGAATCCGGGCAAAGTCCAGAGGCCAGGGAGATGTCTCTCTCTTGGGAGCTAGAGCCAAATTAATTAGTTAGCCCCACCTAGTGGGTGGACCTGGGGAGGAGTCTCATGGTTCCCACGAAGGGACCCTGCATGATTGGCCAGAGGTCATTTGGGGCTGGCTAAGGGTAGCCACTCCCCCTACCCTTGTGTGATGTGCTTAAATATGCTGTTCCAAAATAAAACGTTGTTCATAATTTTCATCAAGACGTGGCGTGTAGATGTATTATTTACCCGGGGACATATGCTTGCAGTAAGATTCGTCAGACTTACTGTCAATATTGCTCAGTCTAACCCAAGGCTGAGACATGATGTTCCTGTAATCAAAGCTACCTAGGTCCAGAGTCACCCAAATACGGTTAACAGACCCCAGCCAGAGAGTGGGTCGTGATAACTTACCTTCCCCAAGCGTGGCAGGGAACATCCAAAATTTTCCCAGCTACGCTGATAGTCATGAATCTGCTGGTTTGGCCAGGCCCGCTGCATGCTAGGCAAGTTCTTGTCTGTCCCAAGGTGCAGAGTAAAGGCCTCCCCCAGCTCTTGGCCTTGCCCCCACTGTATAGAGCAAATTGCTCTTCCCATGCACCCCCTTCTGAGGCAAAACAGTATCTTGGGGAGCCCCACAAAACAACCCCTATCTCAGGGCAACCCCTTTCCCCTCAGCCAGTCCCCACAGCTGGGCTGGGGTTTCTGGTCTCTGGGCCTATGGAACCACAAAGGGACAGTCCAGCACCCCCCTCATAAAGCATATTACGGTTGGGAGGCCAACAACACACCTTCTGTAGAAAAGTACATACCGGGCTGTGCTGACCCCCAGCATCCATGATGATACTCTGACCTGGGTGGTCCCTTCCTGCTGCCTCCTGGACTGTAGCTTTGGACAGCTCCTCATGGCTTTCTTCCTCTGGTCCAGCGGTTTCCGTTGCAGCTTGGGGAGCTACGCTGCTCCCACCCAAGCTGTGCTTACACTCCTCCATTGCCCTGGGTTGAGCAACTTTATCCCAGTCCTTTATGTTGAACTGGGTCTTTGGAGGGGTGTATGATCCAGTGGACTCCTGGACACTGGTTATCCAGGGTATATCCCCACTTGGTACACCCTCTTTCAACGGTGCCACTCTGCACCCATAAAGCTTTTGCAAGGCTGGCACGCTTGCTGCCCCTGACTGGTTCTTGGTGCCCCTGGCACTCTCTTGCTGTGTGAGGTCCGGTTTCCTGCAGCTAGAGACTGGCTTTGTTCCCTCCTAACAGTCTATTACATAGCCCTCCTGGGCTCTGTGCTTCACTAGCACCTCTGGGAACAACTCCCCTGGGGTGTCAGGGTACAGACAGTGGTTATCTGATGCAGGCTGGGGAATCTCATCATTTCCACCCAACCTGGCCTCTAAGGCTCCCTTCCCACCGTCCATCACATAATCATCCCGAGCCTCTGGCTCCATTAGCAGTTCTGGCCAACACACTTTGCCTAGAACTTCTGAGGGCAGACTTAATTTATCTGGCCCTAGCTTGTGAGCAGTTCCCACTTCCTCTGGGATTAAGTCTCTTGGGGTATCAGGGTGCAGACATGGACTATCTGAACCCACCCCGGGAACTTTCCACTGAGTCTCTGGCTCTTTGGGCTGGTGACTAGGCCCTGACACAGTCGCTGCATGTTCTAGGGGACAACATTCTCCATCCCCAGGGGTTGGTAAAGGGACAGTATTTACCCCTCCCCACTTTGTTTACCGTCCATAAGCGCCTCTCCCCAGCCCCAGTGGGCATACTCACTCTGGTACATACCGTCTGAGTTGTAAGGGTCTGGTGAGCAGTCCTCCCATCCGGATGGGCAAAAATACTTCTTGGGTATCTCATCCCACAATTGAACATACTCAGCCTCCAGTTACAGCTCTTGCTGAATCAGGGGTTCCAGCAAATTAGCCTCTGGGGACCATGGTTCCAGTCCCAGACCCTGGCAGCGTTCAACAAACAAGTTATTATGCCTCCTTGCAGTCCCCATGCCACATTCCGGATCACCATTCAGAATCTCCTCAACCCCATATTCTAGATCCAAACGAAAATAGAGATCCTCTCTCCGGCCACCAAAGGACTCTACCCTGGCAAGATACTGTTCCTCCAAGTCCATCTCTTTCTCTACCAGTTCCTCCAACCAGCTTGCTAGCTCATGGCCATGCCATAATTGCAAAAAAGGCATTCAAAGATTTAGCAGGACCCTTCCTCTGTAGTCCTCTGGCCCCTTGGTAGTGCCTCTGAATCTGGCCAAAAAAGTTGCAGGGGTTACTGCATATCTGCCCAGTAACACTGTACATAAATGGTTGTAATCCATGGCTAGATGTGGAGGAAGGGCCTGACAGGCTGTGCTGGCCTTTCCAGTCAACTTAGTCAATAATAACTTGGCCCATTCTTCAGGAGGTATGTCCTGTACCTTACATTGTTGTTCAAAATCTTTTTCTTCCTGGAACTGTTTAAAATTCTGATATGCCAGTTTGACTCTTACTGGCATCTCTGCAGGGTTGACCCCAAGCCTTTGCTGAGCTTGGACACTCACCCCTGTACGTTCTTCCTGTATTTGCTGCTTTATTAGGTTCAGTCCTTTAATTGCCTCTTCCAGCGTTATCTCCCCGGGGCAAAACTCCCTGGCTTCACTGGACCTGCGTCTTGCCTCCTTTAGCATATCATCTGGCTGTCCTTCTTTCTGCTGAGATCTTGGGGTCCTTGGTAGTGGGCTTATCCCCTCACCCACCTCCTCTTGTTCCAGCTGTTCTGCATCATACCTTCTCAAGGCTGCTATCACATCTGCCGGTTGGTCCCTTTTCTTCCGGGGAATTCCTTTTAGTTTCTGCGCCTTTCTCAGTTCTGCTGAGGACATGTCCTCATACTGCTGTTCCATCCTCAGTCCATTCCTCTAGAGTATCCCACCACTGCCACCAGTTATCACGACCCACTCTCTGGCTGGGGTCTGTTGACCGGATTTGGGTGACTCTGGACCTAGGTAGCTTTGATTACAGGAACATCATGTCTCAGCCTTGGGTTAGACTGAGCAATATTGACAGTAAGTCTGACGAATCTTACTGCAAGCATATGTCCCCGGGTAAATAATACATCTACACGCCACGTCTTGATGAAAATTATGAACAACGTTTTATTTTGGAACAGCATATTTAAGCACATCACACAAGGGTAGGGGGAGTGGCTACCCATAGCCAGCCCCAAATGACCTCTGGCCAATCATGCAGGGTCCCTAAGTGGGAACCATGAGACTCCGCCCCAGGTCCACCCACTAGGTGGGGCTAACTAATTAATTTGGCTCTAGCTCCCAAGAGAGAGACATCTTCCTGGCCTCTGGATTTTGCCCTGATTCTCTGAGTGGGAATCCCTGTAGACCCCCTGGGGTTATGGTGCCTCAATGTCTGTAAGGGACCCTATTGTTCCTGACTACTATCATTTCAAGTGTTTACCTTCAGGACCATATGGGCAAGCTCCTGACTTATTGCTCACACATGGGGGATGGTATTTAGCCTAACAAACATTCCTTACTCATGGTAAATCACATAACATAATATAACAATAACAAGTGGGCCCCAAACCTTTTCTTCCACAGCATGTGGAAGATAACAGCTCATGATAAGATGGCCCTTGGTGTGACCAATACTGCCAGTCCCAATATGGCTGCCGCCTGAGCCATGAACTTTGTCCAAACACAATATGGCACTGGGTGTGGCCTCTGCTGCCAGTCCCAATATGGCTCCCATTGTGACCACTGCTGCCAGTCACAGGGTGGCTGTGCCAGTCACAAAATGGCCACCGGCACAGTTCACGCCAAATCCAATATGGTCACTGGCTGATTCATGACAAGCAGGTCATAGCAGAGAAGTCAGATAAATAACAGTCCACTAGAGAAGGAACTGGCAACCCACCCCAGTATCTTTGGCACAGCACAGGCAGAGACCTAGCTAAATGTACTGCAGTCTATAGGGTCACAGAGTCAGGCACGTACTAAACAAATATTAAAATGATCCCCTGGTTCTTGATATATGTGATGTGGTGGTGTAATCTGGCCACTATTTGTTTGCCTAATGTAGATGTTATGAGCGAGATGTACTGTATATGCAATCATTTATACATTCTACATTAGAGCGTCTGTGAGTGAGAAGGGTTAATATGACATCAGTTTCATGTTTTTATGTTGCTATTCAATCAGGTAGTGTGTCTTTAATTGCTTTCTGCATGTTGCAGCATGGCTTTTCATATTGGCACGGGCATGACCATTACAACATATGATGAAATAATATTTTTTGAATGCCTATTTATTATTTGGGGATTATTATGCAAGAAATTGGACTGCCTTTCCATGCTTTCCCCATATTTTAAAGTCCAATGGTGTGTTTATATTGTCTTTTACAGTGTTGAGAAATTGTCTGTAAACCCTTTGAGGGTCCTATTTGGTACCCATAATATTTCTGCCTCCATTAGTGGCTTAGGGGCTTGAACGCCATGGCGTCTTTAGGGATTTGTTGCAAATTTAATCGCGTGATTGGAACGTAACAGTTACGGGCTTGACAGAACAAAGGATTTGCGGCAACGCAGTTCAGATTTCAACATCATGTAGGGTTTTTCTGCCCTTAACCCACAAGTCATTTGAGGGTAGCTTTGAGAGGCCAATTTAATATCCATAAGTCTTGCGGGCTCCGTTACGGCCTATGGCTTTACACGTTGAGGGAATTTAACAGGGCTGATAGTTGCCCTCAATCATGTCTCCCCTGTCGCCCTCTTTGTCCTCACATTATTGTCCAGATGGCAATTGCAAAAAACAGTGGTTGCATTTATTATGCATTCCAGATCAGCTTAAGCATGCTCACTTTGGAGAGGTGGAATTATGGGATTGCAGCCATAACCCCTTACCCCTTTAGAGACATTTGAAGAGGAAGTTGTTGTTTGGCTAAGAAAGTCCATGATTTGTCACAAAGGATTAGATAGGTTCAAGTTTGGGTAACCTGAGTAGTTATGACATAGTGCTTATATAGTAAACTGGGTGTATTAGTCTCTGAGTGATGGTGATAGTGAAATATATGGAGCTGATCTCCAGCCAAGAGAGGGGGCACGCTCTCTTGGATTGATCATGGCCCTGGATGGTAATATTGATCACCTTGTGAACTTACTGTAAAACATTAGTTTATCAGCCTTGTGCAAAGCTACTTGTACCCAACCACAAGTCATCAACAGGGTCGCAGTATCTCTGGCTGGCCTATAAGTCTAAAGGAATGTCAGAAAGGACTTGTTAATTAGAGTCCAGCATTTGTCTAGGAAGTGCTCTCCATTAGTTGCCTTACAGCCATCACTTACGAGCCAGCAGTTGCAAGCCAGTAATACTGACCTCTGTCTGAAATCGCTTTAGACTTACCTCACAGCCAGAGCTGCTCTCAACTCCATGGTTTCTTTATGGAGATAATCATCATGACTAACTTATTTTAGAAAGTTAGTTTAATATTGAATATTTGTAATGGTTATGATATACCTGCATGGGCTGTTAGTTCCGACCTCAGTTGCTTGACTGGGCTAGGTAAGATACAGGAACCAGGAACACACATAGCGAATAGCCAGGTAGACTCTGAAGACTGGAGCGGGTACATTGTAGATACTAAAGACTGGAGGGTATAGCCTTGATAAATGCAGAAGGTTATCCCATGTAGTCTGGTAAATTATGAAGTCTTGCTAGTAGACAGAAAAGTCTGCAGCAAGTAGCCTTATAAATAATGCAGATAGCCAAACAGACATTGAAGATTAAAACAGGTAGCCTGGTGCAATGAGGCAGGAATCACCTGTAGGAAGAAGCTGAATTACAATAAAGCATGCAATAAAGCAGCTCATGTGGGATGCCAAGAATACAAATAACATTAAGGTCTAGCTCCCCTAAATAGTCGAGGTGAAAATTGAAGTAATTGACACACCTGTTGGAATACGTTGGTATAAATATTGCAGATGCAAGAAGGCAGGTAAGAAAGGGGCTTGCTGGGAGTCATGGCATAATGCTTTTTAACTACGGAGGCCTAAAAGTATCAACTCACTGTCACTGTGAGATATTGATCTTAACAAGTGGAAGAATGTCCCCCATTTGAGAAGTGAAATTGAAACTATGATTATCTTCAGTGCATGGAGTCAGTGCCACTTACAGAATGTTCCATCACATATGATAGTTGTCAAACTGCGAGACGTCGTCATGCTTTGCGTGGTGCGTACGAGTTAGGCGATGAGCGCTACAGGTAGCACTTTGACTATGAGCCCTGAAGGCGCTCATTGCTGCAAGCCTCGTAGCAACCGTTAACACCGTTAGCAAAAACCGTTAACGCGTAGCACTTAGGCGATGAGCGACTTTGGCGCACATTGCCTGCGATCCTCGCGTAGTGAGGCGAGCCATTAAGGCACTACAACTCACTACAACTATCACCACAAACATGATGAGGCAATGAAACACGTGGGACTTAGCCACAAAACACTTCCTAAATGGAGGATCGCCTTGGCCTACAAGCGGTTGACAAACGAGGGACTTAGAAAAAAGAAATACGAGACGCGGGACTTAGAAAATAAAGGATACGAGACGCAAAAAAATACGAGATTAACAGATGAACTGCAAAAACAAAAAAACTATAAAAACACACTAAATACAATAACAAAAAAATTACAAAAACATCACACACAGCACGGGGCAACAGCAAGGACGTCTGGGAGTGAGGTGGAATGCGAATTTAAGCAGATTTAGACGATTTTCGCCACTCAAAAATTGCCTAAGCAAGGAAAAAAATGTCAGCTGAAAAAAATTAAAACGAGGCTACACGACCCGGACCGCGCAAAACACTGCCAACTGCGTAGCAATTTCACACAGGAACGTACGAGGTACAAAATACACTATTACAAAAGCCGCAAAATGCTCACAAGCCGCAAACACATTAATACCATTACGAATATACAATGCCGCTTTACACAATAAACCAACGGCTTTACCTTGCGCACGCAGCCTATTTATAATGCACACTTGCAACATTCATTACAGTTTATCATCAGGGCACCAACACTCAAACTGTATATTCTATGCTGTCGGAAAATACAAACAGATTGTTAGCTCTTCAGGCTATTCCTGGCTGCATATATTATAAATACTTAAAGTATATTAATTTATTCAATAAATAATTCATTATTACTTAACTACATATACTGTACATAAAAATATATATCTCTCTTTATCATGACTCATGAAGGTGCTCAGGGGACCAAAAGAACAGGAGCTAGCAGCAGGAGAGGCTCGCAATGAGCGCTGAACATCTTCAGAGTACAAAACGGTTTACATTGTGTGTCAAACAGCATTCCCATTGCTTAAAATTTTATTGCCCCGTCATTTTTGACGGGCAAGTTGCTAGTTACTAATAAAAATTATCCAGATATATTCAGAAAGTCAACAGCTGCTATGGCTGTTCTACATACAGAATCATCATATACATCAGATTTATGCTGTTTCTGAAGGTCAGGCTATCCGATTAAAAGGAGTTTTTAAATATAAAGTCAGTCTATGATATCCAACATCATAGCTCAACTCCATGTTACGCTGTAACAGGTTATGCTTTTTTTTCTGTAACAGTGAAAGCGTTTTTAAAAGACCACTTTACACTGGGAAAACCTCGCATAACAAATTAACATAATCTGTGTAATGTTTTGACAGAAATTAGTTTTTGTTTAAATTCTTTATTTTAGAAGACTTTGATCATGCCATGTTTGTGTCATCCTTTGAAGACTCAGAGAGGTGGACTTATTAACTGGTAGATTCAGATAAGATTTCAGCACGTAGCACTGTCTCTTTTCCTCCTACAGGCTCACTAGAGGTTTGTCCTGCTCTGCAACGAGGAATCCTTATGTCTTGACAAGGAAGTAGGACTATCATGGCAGTTTCCATGCACTAGCAGAGTCCGAATTTATTGCTAATCTACAGTAGAACTTTAATTAAAGAAACATATGTAAAATAGTAAAACAATAACTTTGGAGAGAATGCAGCACATCTCTTGAGACTCTGGCAGTAAAGCTTTACAGTAATGAGGCAGCTGCAGGGAAATCACAGATCAAAAAAGATAGAGGAGCACTAGTCCAAATATAGTGGAAAGACAAGCAATTAGTCATCCTTCCTTTGTTGATCGCCAGGTGGCACTTACTTCCTCTCCTGCGCAGCTTCTAATGGTGCACCCACGCTATGCGAATCACTTACATGTGTGCTCTGTCTTCACTTACATTTAACATGCATAGCCTTGCATAGTATTGCTAAATCATCACCTTTGGAAAGTAGAAGGGGCATTCTTCATCCCAAATGGCATTGCTTTGAATTGGTAAAGCCCAAATAGGGTGATGAATGCAAACCTATCCTTAGCTGTCTCAGCAAGGGGGATCTGCCAATACCCCTTAAAGAGATCCAGGATGGTTAAGTACTGAGCAGTACCTAGCTGGTCCAGCAACTCATCCATGCATGGAATAGGGTAAGCATCAGTTTGAGCTCATGGTAGTCCGCGCAGAAACAAGTGGTTCGATCTTTCTTAGGCACCAATACTACCGTGGAAGCCCAGGGACTACTAGAAAGTTCAACCATACCTAATATCATCATCTCCTTCAATGTTTCCAAAATACTGTGACTCACAGCCTCTCGGACTCTGTAGGATGGTTGCGTTAAGGGAGGTCAAGCTTCTGTGAGGACCTTGTTCACAGCTAGAGAGGTTACACACTGGCCTAGTGTCAAAAAGTGCATAATATGCAGCAATGGTAGCCACCAGCTGCCCTTTCTGGTGCAAAGTTAAGTCTTCTGGTTCCCCAATTATCTCTTCCTGTGCATCTGGGGCTAAGAAATCAGGTAAGGTTCCCTCCTCTGGGTCACTGCCTGTAACCAGACATATTGCTAACAAGTTCTGGGACCTTCTCTTCAGCCTACTGGTGTGAGCTACCCTAGTAACTTTCCTGATTGAGTCTATAGTCACTACATATGTGTGGGAATTTAATTTCTTTGTAACGGGGTAGGTTCCCAAGTGGCTTGTAATTTATCCTGGGGCTGGGGTACCAGCATCAACACTTCCACACTTCCTGCCCCACTTCCAACTCTCTATCTCCCCCCCCCTCCCCCCTTCTGTCATAATGCTTTGTGTTTTTGGTCTGTGCCTCCTGCATGTGTTCCCTGAACATCTCAGTTAGCGTGGCTAATTTCTCCCTGAAGACCACAACATATGAGGCCACAACACCTGGTTCGATCCATAATCCACTTCCCATGCCTCTTTGATCATGTTCAAGGGTCACCATATCTGTCTACCAGGAGTTCAAAGCGAGAGAACTTCTCTATAAGCAAAGAGAAGGTATGGAAGCAACCTCTCTCAATCCTTCTCCTCATCTGCAAAAGTACAGGACATCTTCTTAAGGGTCCCATTGACCATTTCACAAAGCCCATTCATCTGGGGGTGATACGGGGACGAGCTCAGGTGTTTAATACTACATAACTTCCACAATTGCTGAGTTACACAAGCCATGAACTGGGTGCCTCTGTCTGGTAAAATCTCCTTAGGGAACCCCATTCTGCAAAATACTTCCAGTAATGCCTCTGCAACCTTAACAGCAGAAACCTTATCTAGGGGGACAACTTCAGGATACAGAGTGACATAATTAACTATGGTAAGAACTGCTTCCCGGTCCTGCTGATCTTGGCTTGGGGTCCTATGACATTGATAGCCACCTGTTGGAAGGGGCTATCCATAACTGTCAGGGATTAAAGAGGGACACGGATACCCCTTACTGGGTGACCATACCGCTGACAGGCATAACAGGAGTTACAGTAATTAGTAACGCTAGGCCAGTAAAACACCCTGGTAAGGCATTGGGCAACCTCCTCTACCCTAGCACAACACCATCCCTGTTCCCCGCAGGCAATAGACTCACCCCGGGTTCTGAGTGCTTGGCCTCCTCCTGACCCTCTGGGACCACAGGGACGTTCTTGGCTGCTTGGGCCCTAGTGACTGCAGTCACATAACAACTTTGCAGTTGTCCCAAGTCGTTGCCCAGCAAAATATCCGCAGGTAATCCAGGCATCACTCCAACCTCCCTTACCCCCTGCCCAGTGCCCCAATCCAAACGCAAGCAAGCAACTGGGATGGGAAACTTCTGGCCTCCGGCCACCAAGCAGAATGGCAGTACATGGTACCAAATCCAGGTGTACCACAGTAACAGCATCCCCAGTATCCCAGAAACACTGGGTCCTCTTTCCCTGAACCAAAACAGGTTGAAAATGTTGGGCTCCATGGTTCCCTGGGCCATGTTGAACTGCTTGGAGGGTGATGTAGAGATCTTCTCCCTCAGGGTCAGTCTGGGTAATCACAAAATGATCGGCCAATTTAGCGGCAGCCTCCCCAGTGGTGGGTTTCTGGTCCTGCACCCACGCTCTCAATCCATCAGGGCTGATAAAATGCAACCGTTTAATGAGGACCACATCCTAAACTTCCTCAAACGTGGTTGCCCCCTTCCCCTTCCACCAGCTGAGGCAGGCATGCCTCATCTGACACATTTCTTCAGAGTTGATGTCCCCTGAACCCTTGGTGGAAGTGTGGAACTTGTGCATATAAGTCTCAGGGGTGACAGCAATACTCTCTGGGTCTCTGTATAGGTCCTCTTCTCCTTGGGGATTGCCCTGAATGTCCCCCTATCTGGATCACCCTCTCAATTTCTGGACAACTTTGCTGCCTGGCTCCCTCACTTGCTCTCCTCCAATATATCTTCACTCATTTTTGGTGATTTCAAAATAGCCACTGACACCCCCCGCCCCTCCCCCCTCCAACAACTGCAAAATTACTTGCACTTACCTCTTTCCTTGGCCTCTCACACTCCATTGACCTTATCTTCACCAATCTCTGCACACCTAAAACCTTGTCATCTCCCCACTTCCTCTATCTGACTACCACCGGCTAACTTGCATCCTCACCTTCCGCTCACCATTCTTCTTCAATCCCTGCCACCAGAACCTGCAGGCACTTAACCCTGGCTCTCATCCACAACCATGGCACACTACACAAACACGCTATCTACAGAGATGCTCACGCACTGCAGAACAACTATGGAGGAAATCTCGCACTTCAGCAGTCTTTCTCTACTACAAGTTTACCTTGCGCTCTTACTTCTCTGCCCTCAATCTTTCCAAACAACACTACTTCTCATCACTAATATCAAACCTGTCCTCCAACCCTAAACATTTATATGCTACACTCAACACCCTCATTTGCCCACCCACACCTCCTGCCCATTCCTGTCTCACGTCTGATGACTTTGCCGGCCATTTTAAAAATAAAATTGAAACCATCCTAAATGAGCTCTCCTCCCAGCTTGGCCCTATCTCACCATCCTCTCCACAAACTGAAAACACCCAGCCCTTACCTTTCCCCAATCCCTCCTCCACTATGTACTCCTTTGACCCTGTAACCAAGGATGAAGTAGATACTTTACTATCAACCTCTCACCTTACAACCTCTCACCTTACAACATGTCCACATGATCCTATTACATCACAGCTAATCCCTCCCCTATCCACCACACTTATCCCAGCTCTCACTCATCTATTCAACCTCTCCCTAAACATTGGCAAGTTTCCATCCTCTTCAAAACACGCCATAATTACACCCATTCTTAAGAAGCCCTCATCTGACCCACTACTTCCACTGGCTTCTAAACAGCTTGAGTGGCTTGTTTACAATTACCTCACTCAATTTATTTCCTCCAATTCACTTCTTGACCCCTTCCAATCTGGCTTCCGGGCCCAACACTCTACAGAAACAGCCCTTACAAAAGTCACCAATGACTTACTAACTGCCAAATCAAAGGGTCACTTCTCTATTCTAATTCTCATGGATCTCTTTGCTGCCTTCAATATAGTTGACCACCCTCTTCTAATCCAAACTCTTTGCTCTTTTGGCATCCAGGTCACAGCTCTTTCATGGTTCACATCCTATCTCGAAGACCGTACATTTAGTGTCTCCTTCTCTGGCACCTCTTCTTCACATCTCCCTCTGTCTGTTGGTGTTCCCCAAGGTTCTGTCCTAGGCCCCCTTCTCTTCTCCATCTACACATCCTCCCTTGGTACCCTTATAGAATCCTTTTGGATTTCAGTTTCATCTCTATGCAGATGACACTCAAATCTACCTCTCTGAACCAGATCTACCCCCTCTCTTTTAGCTCAAGTTTCCAACTGCCTCTCTAGCATATCCTCCTGGATGTCTGCCCGTCAACTCAAACTTAACATGTCTAATACTGAACTCCTTATCTACTACAGCTTCCACTCCTCAAATATCTCTCACTGTTGACAATGACATCATCATTCCCACCTCCCAGGCCAGTTGTCTTCGGGTTCTAGTGGACCCTTCCGTGTCTCTTATTCCTCACATTCAATCAATAACAAAATCTTGTCAGTTTCAGCTAAAAGAAATCTCCAAAATTCGTCACTATCTTACAGAAGACACAGCTAAAATTCTAATACACTCTCTCATCATATCTCAACTCGACTACTGCCATTCACTCCTTTCTGGCCTACCCATCTCTCGTCTGTCTCCACTCCAATCCATAATGAACACCTCTGCTAGACTCATCTTCCATACCAAACCATTAGTGTCTGCAGCTCCTCTCTGTCAATCACTCCACTGGCTTCCCATAGCTTCTAGAATCAAATTTAAAATCATGACCCTAACATATAAAGCCATCAACAACAGTGCACCCCCTTATATCTCTGCTCTTGTTGCAAAATACTCGCCCAACCACCCCCTTAGTTCTGCTAACGACCTTCTTCTTTCCTCCTCTCTTATCACCTCCTCTCACTCCCGTCTTCAAGACTTTTCTCGTGCTGCCCCAACTATCTGGAACTTCTTGCCCGCTCCATTAGATTATCTTCCTGCCTCTAAAAAAATTGCTAAAAACACACCTGTTTAAAAAAATCTTATCACCTTCAGCCTTAACATGTACAACTGCACACTCCACAGCTTAAAAACACTTACACCCACAATCTACAGTACAACACACAGACACCTTCGCTTGACTAAACAAATTGCTTTCACACTGCCATCTTGCATTTGTCACCCTCTTGTATCACACCTAAACCCTTAGATTGTAAGTTTGCGAGTTTTCAATCTTGTGTCCGTGCCTTGGAAACAAGCACTATGTACATTTGATTCTAAGTTCAAAAACAGGGCTGTCCGTTCTTTTTAAAGTGTTAATTTTTGCCATGTACTCAACTCCTGTACAGCGCTAAAGAATATGTTGGCGCTTTATAAATAAAGATAATAATAATAATAATAATAATACCTCAATGCTTAGTTGGGTCCGGAGGTCCATCACCTGTTCCTTGGTTATCCCTAGCATGGCAGCCTCCATCTCTGGTAATCGCTGCATCCTTCTCTTCTGCAGTGAGCCCCATTTCTGGAACTGGGTCAAGCCCTGAAACCTCACCCTTTGCTTCCATACTTTTCGCTACTTCCTGTATCATGTCAGCCTTGGTGGTTCGAACTGTCCAAGCAAAGACTCTTTCCATGAATAATTATTTTAGACCAGCAGCAGACATGTTCTGGTAGTTGGACATCCTGCTATTCTTCTTACAGGGAATCCCACCGACTGCCACCAGCTTTGACAACCTATAGCTTCAGTCGGGCTTGATAAAAACCTAAGAATGAAAAACTCCTTTGGCTAGTGCACAGACAGATGACGCTTATTCTTTCTTAAACAGATATTTAACAAACACACAAAAACCCACCCCAGTATGATCCAACCAAGGCTGTGTCCCATTGCTAATAACTTGTTTGATCTTTTCATCAGTTTTTTTTTTCCTTTCATTAAGCAAGGGCGCTCAGATTTCCCCCTGCCTCCATATTCCAAGGTCTGGCCTCTTATCAATTGTATGACCTTCTGAGAGAATTAGACATTCCAGAAAGGTCCTGGCTACAATATCTCTTGTTTATCTAAATTAATAAATGCCTTGTGTTGTCACAACATCAGGGGAGTTTATGCAGCCCAGGGTCAAGAAACAGTCAAGATGGCAAAATGACTGACCACATACAAATGGGAAATGGATTATTCTGTCCTCTCACAATTAACCACAATTAGGGCTAGCAGATCTTAACATCAGTCTGACTGATAATAACTCCCAGTAGAGCTGGCAAGGCCCTTGTATCATAAATTAGAGCCTGTGAGCCACATTTTCCTGTGTGCATTAAATCAGCCACATTGCCACCGTACATCAATAACAACATATACATTTTAATCAAGAAACCATGACACTACGTACACAATGTCCAAGTGTCCATCCAGTTGTGACAGGTGCTTTACAGTATGGTAAGCTGTCCAGATTCCACTTGGAGTTGTTTTCCTTGCCTCTTCACCATATTTTTCAAAACATATTTTTACCATTACTAGATATAAGCATTGAATAAACCAAATTGCATAAGCAGATATTCAGAATGTCTTGACCCCAGCAAGATCCTTTAGCTTGAGAAATAACGACTGGCACCACTTTGGGAGTAACACGGGCCACAGCTTTATTAACTATTTCTTAACTAACTTGGGTCGGGGAGGGAGGGGAAAATCCTGACAATGGCCAGGGCAGAGTGAAGGAGGAAGCCCGCGAAACGGGCGGAAGTCCCTCCTCCACTCTCCCAGCCATTTAGGAGCGCCCCAGGCTCCACTGGGTCACGCTGCGCGGCCTCAGCCCCAGTTCCTGGGGCTGCGTCCGCGCCGGACATGACCCCAGCAAGATCCATTAGCTTGAGAAATAACGACTGACACCACGGGCAACAGCTTTATTAACCAACTGGATTAACATAATCCATAACTTCAACATAATTTCCGTAATTAACATAACATTCCTTAATTAACATAATGAAGGAGGACCCCGGCCTGGACAGTAACCTCACACCCTGGACCCGTGCCCAGGGCCACCCAGTGCTTTTCCAAGCACGCCCATAAGGCAGGGCAATGCGCACTTAAGCCAGTGGGCCGGGCAACTCACCTCCCACCACGGAGCGGCTGAGGGACACCTCCTGAGGCTGCGATCCCCCCCTTTCGCTCAATAAAGCTAGTGCCCGAGCTACCCCTTCCTTAAATTCTATTGTCAGCAGCTCCAACCCAATCTCGGTTAAGTGCACCTTATTCGGACGAAAGAACTCATCGGCGTCTACTCCTTCGAATTCCCGGTACCTGATGGAAATGAAACCTAAATTTCACACAAAACTGGCCATTTTCTTATTGATTTTTTGGAGGGCCCTATCAACTAAAACTGGGTCTCTAGCATTCCGCCATGAACGCCATTTTTATCATCTCGGACCAGATGATAAAAAGTCCCAGGATCTGGCGCACCCAGAGGGAAATATCCCTCTTCATGTCCTTCAATATTTGCGCATGGGAATTGTCATGAATCAGCCAGTGGCCATATTGTGTTTGGACAAAGTTCATGGCTCGTGCTTTGGAAGAAAAGGTTTGGGGCCCACTTGTTATGGATATATTGTTATGTTGTGGTCTAGGGGATAAAGTATTATAAGTTTACCCCTTAGCATATTCCCATCCCTTCCATGTTTAGGCTCATTGTAATGGGTATCCTGTGAGGGATCTAATGGGATATATTGGTTATATGTGGGTGAAACATTGTGTGTTATATTTGTAAATATGAATGTATGTTATTATATTAGTATGTTATTATATTGTAGAGGGGAAGCCGTTGAATACAGCCAAGCCTCCTTTGTTCCCAAAGGCCTGTTAATCCCATTAGCTAAGTGTCCAGCAGAGTACTAACAATGGGGAGCTCACAGCTGGAGAGCAGACAGGCAGGCACCCAGAAACAATGGGATGGCCTGAGGCCTCTCAGCCTTCCTAGCATGGGCACAGGAGATGTCTCTCTCTTGGGAGCTAGAGCCAAATGAATTAGTTAGCCCCACCCAGTGGGTGGACCTGGGGAGGAGTCTCATGGTTCCCATGCAGGGACCCTGCATGATTGGCCAGAGGTCATTTGGGGCTGGCTAAGGGTAGCCACTCCCCTATCCTTGAGTGCTGTGTTTAAATATGTTGTTCCAAAGTAAAACGTGGTTCATAATTTTCATCAAGACTTTGTGTGCAGGTGTATTATTGACCCAGGGGCATATGCTGGTAGAGGAGATCGTTTCTGACTCCCTTCCAGGTTTCCCAGGCACACTACCAAAAGCTGGGACTTATGCTCTTGCATCTACAAAGACTGTCCATTGGTCTGGAGCCACCCAAACTTAGGTCTAAAACCTACAGGAGATAAGAGTACTAGGAGGATTCTCTATACTCCATCATCATTGTAGGTTGTGACAGGAATGACCCCTAAATCATTGCCCCTAGCGTGGATGAGCACCATATCAGGATCACTGTAGCGATGTGCGTAATTGTCCAGCAAGCCTCACACCTGTGCCCACCTCAAGCCTCGGAAACCAAACCAAACCATCGTACCTGCAGGTCCGTTTCAGGTATGCCCAGCTGACTGCGGCTAACCTGTGGGCCCAGTACACGTAGGAATAGCCGATAGTCCAAAGCTGTCTCTGTCCACCTGTAATACACAGAAAGTCTCATTTAGATAACCCTTCCGGGTCGCACATAAGACCTATACTGCTGCAATTCCCATCTCCCGATCCTCTTGACCACCTCCGTTGGCAAGCCTAATCTCAACTCCTCGGTAGCAGCTCCTATACGGAAAGAATGTGTCCCAAACTCCGCTGAATCCAAACCGAAGCGCTCAAGCGCCGCCTTTAAGATTGCTATGAACTGAATCCGAGACAATGCCTGCCCGTCAGCACGGGCCCAAGGGCCCGTGGCCGCCATTGTAAATACTCCTTCACATTCGCATGGGGGCAGCATCCAGAGCCAATTCTGTGCAATGTCACCTCTCTTCCTTTCCCCTCCTGATCGGTCTTGGACTTCCTCAACCATAACACCACTCTGTCACCTTCCAGACAGACATCCACCGCCTGCAGCCCCCCCGAACTGTGCCTGTTCACAGAGACTGGCTCCCTGATTCTGAAGGCTCCGAAAAACGCTAGGGAGAAAGCCGTCCGGAAAAGCAGGGATTCAAAGGGGTCCCTACAGAGTACTTCCAACTCCTGCGCCATGCGCACCAACAATGACAAAGTAATCGGAGGCCTTTTGTCCTGCCTCTGATCGCCCATGAACATGCCTTTCACCACTCAGCGAACCAAAAATGCCTTCGTCAGGTCCCTTGTACCAGCCACCTTGAACATGAAGGCCAGGGCTGTGACCTGCTGACTAACCAATGCCTTGGAGTCGCCGTTTTCTGCGCACCGCAACAGGAACCATAGTAACAGGCCTAATGATTCTTCTTCTGAAGCGGTACCACCGACAACCTCCACCAAATTGTTCCATTTGTTCCATACCGTCTTATAGGTTGCCCGCGGTCCGCGGTGCCAGTGACTGTCTGACATACTTGGCTATCCGACCGCTCCAAGCTCCTAGAGTTCCGGGGGGATATCCTCGCCGTGGGTTTTCGCCCCTGGAGCCAGTGTCCTGAAACGCACTTCCTGCAACAGAGAAAGGGCATCAGCAATGCCGTTCTCCGGACGTAAGACATGGAATGCCCTTAGCCATATGTTCAACCTCAAGCAAAGGAGCACCAACTCGGGCCATGCCACGGCTAACCATGATCCTTTTCGGTAAGCGCCGAACCCTTCTAAGCCTGCCTCTTTATACAGAACTCGTCACACTTTCTGGGTGTATTAGCGCGGCGCCATTAAACGACTGAAGGAACGCTATGCAGACTTTCGCGTCCGCCCTCATTGCTTCTGACACTTTCACAAAGCGATGCGGCTGTATCACCCCCGCCGTAGCAAGTGACAATTGCCTGCTAAACACCCTGCCTATTGTGATGATTCTGCACGCGAAGTTAAGCTTCCCCACAATCGATTGAAGGCGCCTCAAGGTTACCCTCTCCGAGCCCACAAGGGCCGAGAGGTCCTCTGTAAGGTCTGCCACCTTCTCGACGGACAAGCTGCACTCTATTCTTTTGGAGTCAATCCGTATGCCTAGGAATGCTAACTCCGTGGTGGGACCCTCCGTCTTCTTGTGCGCCAATGGAACCACGAAGGTCTGGCATACCCCCGTAAACGTCTCGAGAATAAAACCACAAGTATCATGGCCTGCCGGCCCCACGAAGAGTAAATCATCGAGATAGGGGGTATGCTGGGGTAACCCGCCGCTGTTCGGGCCACCCTCTGAAGAAAAGTGCTAAATGTCTCGAAATACGCACACGAGACGGAGCAACCCATGGGCAAACAAAGGTCCACTTAGTACTCTCCCTCCAGGAAACACCCCAGAAGCCAATGGCTACTGGAATGAACGGGGAGCAACCGGAAAGCAGGCTCAATATCCACTTTGGCCATCTTGGCACCGACACCGGCTGCCTTAACGAACACAGTCAAAAGACGCATAGGACAGGGTGGACCATTCTTTACCAATCCCGTTGTTAACCAAGCTTCCCCGACGGTGGGACAGGCGCTGTATTAAACAAAAATTTCCAGGCTCTTTTTTTGGCACTATTCCCAACGGAGAAATTACCAAGTCTTGAATTGGGGAAATTGAGAAAGGACCCGCCATCCTACCGAGCCCTACTTCCACCCGGATCTTTTCCGCAGCCACCCCCGGGAACTCACTAACTGACTTAAAATTCTTTGGACGCGAGGCGGATGGAAGGAGGGAACACAGGATCTTAAAACCATCCCGAAATCCCTCCCTCGGCAGCAAAGCTGCTTTTGCATTTCCCGGCAGTCTACCGTAGCGTTCTAGCCATGGTAGCATTGCGGTCAACCGGATAGTAGTCATGCCTCTTTGGAGAGGACTCCCCCGCTCTTGCACCTTCCCTGGTCCTGCTACACTTGGATACTGGGTGATCGCTGCCGCAGCCCGAGCAGGAGTGCCTAAAACAATGTTTGGGGCCCATTTGCAGCTACCATCGTTGAAGGAGCGGCAAACCCTGTGGCCGGGGGCGCCCAACGTGGCGTGGCTCCTTGCCCCGCTTGCGCTCCTGAGAATGGACGGCATGGCCCGCATCGGGGTCATTACGTTCAGCCAATAGGCTACCGCCTTGTCGCTCCATGCCATGGTTGGCCTTGACACCATGTACTCCTCGTCGTACCACCACCACACTATCCCCCCGTAGGTCTGATACGCATTCCTGATCTCCTCCAGGTATACGAACAGTCCAGAGCATTGCTCCGGGTGCCGTTCACTTAGTATGCAGGCCATGATTGAGAAGGCCTGGAGCCAGGTGTTGAATGTACGCGGAAGCTGTCTAAAGGAATTCTTACGCTCATCACCTTCCCTAGGGAAACCCTTTGAGGGATCTGCTAACTGGTATATGTGCAATAATGCGAACAGTTCGAAGAATTCCCCCTCGCCAGATCTTTCCTTTGATATCCAGAGGCAAATGCACCCGAGGTTGTCTTGGGCGCACACAATGGTGGGCCTCCTGGCCACCTCCGCTGACCCGCCCATCCCAACTAGGGGATTATTCTAAATGGAGGGGGACGCGCCCCTTGGGTGCTTGCCGGAAGGGTAGAATTGTTGATTGCCGTACCAGGGAGGGGGGTTAACCTGGAGGAGTGACCCAGGTGCGCCCAGGTGTTGCCAGATACAGTAGACTACCCACCCACGCCACGGCTATTTCTTCGCTGATTGTGAGATCGTGGGCACACATAAGAGATTTTGGGGATGCAAGCAACTGGGGGGCCATGGAAGGAGGGGCCCCCCCTTCGTATCGCTCCACCCCCAAAACCCTTGTACGCTCACCTGACTCCCATCGTGCAGAAGTAGCTGCCACCGTGGAACACCCCGCCCCCCCCCCCCCCCGCTCGGTCCGAACGGGAGTCCGTGCCCGCATTGTCCTCTGAGGGCTCTTCTCCCTGCCGGCTCCTGAGCACCTCTCACTTCAGGACCTGGACCTGCCTCTGGATCTGGAAGGCATGAAGAACAATTACTAGCTCTCCTATGTCTGTATCCCGCTGCCCCAGCAGTCCGCTTGCACCCTGAGGAGTGCTCAGAAACCAAATCTAGGGCAACGGCAGGGCTTAGAGATTCTACTGACCCCAACAGCCTAAGGGCTGGGCCACTGCCATAACTAAACCCGTCTTGCGTGTCTGTATCCCTTGGCGTCCATCTTAGCTAGGGTATTGTCGTGACTGGTCACCCTAAGCTGGATGATTTTTATTGAGAGAGTAACTTGGGAAGTGTTTAGACTTCTATCTTTTGTAGGCTTACCCAAAAGAGATATTAGATGTGCCAATATGTCTTTGTCTCTCAATCTCCAAGGGCTCAGGAACAAGTTTGGGCATTTTCTAACAGACAGCCAGACACTGACACGAATATGATTTTCCATCATCTCTCCCTCAATCTATAATCCATTTGGATAATGAGTTATTTAGGCTCCAAAGGATTCTGGCAGATGCACCCAGTCTAATTCATCCTTTAATATTTCATACAGGCCTAAGAAGAGTTAATGTCTCAAGACTGGTTAATTCCATTAAATTTTCAGTGCCCATCTATGGAGGTTTACAGCATAATCCTCTTCTGGATTCCTTCCATGGAGCAGAGTTCTCAGGGCAGATTCAACAAAGAAGACTTTACGTAATATTACAACTGGACAGAATTTCATTTCAGAAAATCAAGGACTGTAATTTATGATTTACCCTCTGCATATAAGGAAATGGCATGAACATGACACGCTGATAATCATGCATGGCACTGATCAACGGACCGCTATGCAGCACTACTTTGCTGGGGGAGAGAGACTATATACAAGGAATATTTTGTTGCTTAGTGTATGGGTTTTTGTTTTGCTTCTACAAATACCTTGAGAAGTTGCTATTTTTGCAATGTCATTGAAGGATAAAGGGTTAATGTAAAGTTACATTGACTACATGAGGTCAGTGTAAGTATATAGGATTTATATAAACAATAAATATTTAATTAGTCAGATGATTATAATGAGGTTTATATCCTACAATTTAATTTATGTGTAAGAGACATAGTGCATTGTACACAAAAAACAGATAACGGGTCCCTAACTTTAAGACCTTACAGTGTATATCAGTGTCTCATCCCTTTTGATCTGGATATTGGCAGGTTACCTTAGCGTGGTCATGGGGACCAGCCTTGAGGTTTAAGACATTAACTGTGTTATACTAAATAAAATACATAGGGCCTCATTCAAATGTGACTTGCTTTTGGATAGATGTTCACTAACTAAAAACTTATGTAAAAAAATATGCTTTGTGCTTATATAGAGCCCTATTCAATTGGCCAAATCACATTTGATTGAGGCTCATAATGAGCTACACCAGCCTTTGGCATTCATTAGAACCATATGTACAGATTATGGAAAATACTGTTCCATTTTAATTATTAAGTGTGTAATATATATTTCACTAGCGACTTGCCCGTCAAAAAATGACGGCAATAAGATTGTAAGGCAGGTAAAGCTGTTTGTATGCAAAATAAATTTTGCTGGTGTTTTAAGATCCTTCGGCGCTCATTTGAGCCTCGCGCTGAGCGCCTTCGGTGCTTAGCGCGTGGCTTGCAAGGAGCGCCTGTGTTAATTACCCAGTCATAAGACAAATGATTAACCTGAACTACAATAAGCTAAACTAAGCAAGACTGCTTATATAATAGCTACCTATGATAAACCCTTGAGACTGCAAGTTAACCTTTTTAACAGTTATAGTATTCAAAGTTGCGTAGCCTGTAAAGCAGGTACAGGAAATTTGTAGCCAAGCTGAGTACATTATTAGACCATACCCTCAACTTTACCAAGACTTACTAGACTTGATAGAAGTGAAGCAAACTAGAAATTTTAGAAGAAAAGACTTATAAAGAAACTGGCCTAAAGGAATATGCGAGCAACGGTCATGATATTTGTAATTGTAAGCATTACAATATCTGTACAACACTAACTGAGACTACTCAAATTACTGCCTGCAATGTTTACATTGTGACTAACTTTAAACTACACTACCTAGCAATCTATTGAATAAATCTCATATAACATTCAATTCAGATATAAAAACCTTTTAATGCTCTAATATAATATTGTATTAAAACATTTCATAAAAACAATGTCTGATAAATAATGTTGATATTAAGCTTATTGTTTTGAACGATTTACATTCCATAATATCAAGAGACTTTAAAAGTGATTTAGGTATATGCCATTTTGTTTTAATGTCTTGACAAACTTATACCTCTAATACCTACTTACAGATTAAAGCAAATGTATTCATTGGTTTCATTTTTTTTGCTGATCTTACATATACGAAAAATATATAGAAGAGAAAATACATATTTCTTTCCTAGTATTCTTTACCCAAAGTCTAACAATAGGCATAATGTCATACCAACAGCGTGAAACTATAACCACCTACCCTTAACTCCAAATCTACAGTGGCCATATCATAACCAAAGCTTACAGCATAGCCATACTCATACAATAAAATATCACCTACATACCTGAGAAGGTCATTTCAATATACTACAACAAAAAGCTTGGGAATAAAACCATAACCGCCAACCAGAACATCCATAACTGCCTAGAATACACTTTATGTCAAATACATATCCCATCACCAAATACCTAACTGTTGACCCAGGACAATGGCCCAGAGGTGAGAAACTGGAAAAAAAGATAATCCAGAAGCAATTATACCAACAACTGAATCACAAGCACTGATTGTGGACCAATCACGTCAAACTTTGGCTCCTTAATTACCTCAATCATGTCAAAAATTAATCCTATAACCACTAACCCACATAACCACTAAATACTTATACAGTGAAAAATAGCACTACTGCCTTCCTAAGATTCCTTGATTACAGAGGCTACCTGAAAACATGTTTTACATCATCTCATTTGAACTGATAAACTCAAGTTCTCAATCTCTCAATTTACAAAGCCTCCTAGAGAAACCATTGCAATATGAGATTGGGCATCAATCTTTGAACAATGGCAAAATGATATATCTGAAAAGCCTGGGTTAACCTCTGAAATAGAAGAATACTTGCATACCTAGTCCACTACAACTGATGCAACCTTGTGCCAGTAACAATTTTTATCCACCATAGCGTGTAATATACACCTATGGGAACTAAGAGAAATAACCATACATATTAACAAGTGCCCAAAATGTACCTCCAGAAATATTGGGTTAACTCATTGCCTTTGGGCATGCAGCAAAATTAAGAAATGATATACATCTCATTCTTGGCATTTTACTCTGTATATCTGAAAATTGGTAAGAACTGGTAGAGTTAAAGAATCCCCATCTTGGGTTCATCTTTTTGTTTGTTCTTGCAGCCAGAAAAGCCATCCTTAATAAAATGGACTGAACCATCTCCTCCCATGTTTGACCACTGTGATACTATTACAGATGAGAAAATAACAATTTGATCTATCTAAATCACATTCTACAACCATTCATACATACAGAATATTTTTTATTAGACCATATCAGAGACAACCGGCACCATATATCTTTAATAAACACCTGAACACAGTAAATTGACACATACAATGCTTATTTTTCACAACCAGTTGATTCACTCAAACATACCCACAGGTGAAGTACATAACCTACTTATTCCCCCCTCTCCCCCTTCCTTTTTATCCCAATTCTCTTCCCTCCAGAAAAAAAATGACACACAGGTAAAATATTATATAAATGTATTATTATCCATGATATAGTTGTTTTGGTTTACTTGACTTTATACTGGAAGATATATTGCTATAACCCCTTGTATAGTGCTACGGAATAGGATGTCTCGTTACAAATAAAGACTAATAAAAACAACATTGTTAAGATTGGTTACTATTTATCACTTTTATATTATCTATACATTTATTATTATATATGTGTTGTATATTTATTGAACATCCTCCATGCTTCTCTTCTTGCCTTTTGTATTATAATAGAAGTAACATTCCTGTGCAATAAAAACATTTTGAATATAATGCAATTCTAAGTGGTATTTATAGTAAGAATTAGTTTGTGTTGGATAGGTGATGGAATGCACATGTTGCTTATTGAGAAACTCAATATTAAACCCAATGGACTGGCACGCTGTCCTATAGATATGAGTTATGGTTCTGCGTTTTTTATATAAATAGTAATTATTATTTTATAAAGAAAAATATAGAAAATTAAAATCTAACGTGCATAGAGCTTGTTTCCAAAGCACCATACAAGATTGAAAATTCACAAACTTACAATCTTAACATATGGAGACTTACATGTCCCTTTAAAGTGTTTTGTTTTCCTCAGTCCTCTATGTTCCTGAGTTTTGAGTGTTTTGTTTAGTCGTTAAGTTGTGTCCGACTCTCTGTGCAGCACTCCAGGCACGTCTTGTGTTTGGTTGTGCATATCGATAAGGATATCATGGCAAAGATACTGTCACAGGTTGCTAGTTTCTTCTCCAGTGGAAAACCATTTGTCTGGCCTCTGCTATGACCTGCCCATCTTGGGTGACCATATATGGTTTAGGGTCAGGGCCTCCTTGGCCACAGACACCTCTGGCCAGAAATTGCTGTGTCTGTTTAAAAAAGAGCATTTATACAGAAGCTCCAAGAGGTGGCAGTGTGGAACAGTTCAGGACACTGGGGTTGTGTGTCAGGGAAGAGTGGACAGAGATCAAGGGCTGGATCACAGCAAAGTACAGGGGTGCTAGGTCCTGTTAATGGGAGCAAAGAAGATATGGATTGGTGCTATATGAGGCGGTTGCTGACAGGTGTTGGGGTGCTGTGTGGGCATGGATGCCAAGAGGTGTGGATGTTGAGAGGGGCTGGTTGCTATGTGAAGATGGCTGCTGAGAGGAAGTTACTGCAATGTAGAAATAGTATATATATATATATATATATATATATTTATATTTATATATGCCCCTCCCCCACAACATAGTGAAGATAAAACTGGAGATAAAAGGTTGAGCTAAAAACTGGAGATAAAAGTGTGTGTGCGGGGGTGGGGCTCCATTCTCTAGCTCTATCAACTGCTAAGACTCTTTAATTGTTTAATATAATTCATATATATATATATATATATATATATATATATATATATATAAAGAGTGGGGTAGCTGTGAATGTTCAGTGTTGCAGATGAACAACCAGAGTATTGCAGTATATAGTGATACTTTGGTCAGAGCATGTATGTGCATATTTTTTTTCTGCATATTTTTTTTTATTTTCAACAATTCATATAAAAAAAAAACAAATGATACAAAATACAACACATATACATATGTCACCATAAATTACAAAACCACATGCATTCAAAACATACATTCATCCATTGGAAACCTTATCTTATTCAGTTTATTATCTGTCACGGAAGTGAGAAGGGAGAAGAGCGAACAGCACTCTAGATATTAATCATGGGAAGGAGAAAAAAAAAAAAAAAAACGATTTCACTCCAGAAGAAATTAAGCCGCTTGGTTTAAATTGATCTAATTTTTACAATACAGGTACCATATATACCATTTAGAGACCACTTTTTTTTATTTATCATGATCCTTAAGTTGGTATTTTTCATAAGGCTCTCTATTATAACTTATTATTTTTGAAATTTCACTCAATGTTGGGATTTCTAAATGGTTCCAGTATTTTATCAAGAGTGATTTTATCACAAGCAGGATATGTGAAATCCTTGATGAAACAGTAGTAGCCAAGCTGAACATGGGATTTCTTTACTTAACATCACAGATGTTTACAACATATCTTCCACATTATGTTTACCTTATCACATTCCCACCATGCATGAATGGATGTGCCATTTAGTCCACATCCCTTCCAACATAGAGGGGAACTCAATGATGAAGGTACCCAGTACCATCTATGTGTCATTATAAAGAATAATTCCTGATATTCAACCTTTATAGATGAATCTTTTATTAAACAAAAAGTTTTAGACCAGGAGTTATTATCTAATGTAAAATTAGCTTCCTGTTTCCATGTTTTTATGCTTTTTGATTTAAAGAACTTGAAATCTGACAATAAAGTTCCTTATTTTTGGGAGTATATGAATGTTAGTTCCTTTCATCATCAGTTCTTCTAATTCAAAGTTTTTATCCATATTCCTAATATTGCAACCCCATTTTTTAATCATTTCTACCAGTGATTCATATGCTAACCAAGAGATATTTCTCTCGCCATATTTACTTTGCATCACTGGTAGAGTTAATAAAGATCCGCCTTCAAATAAGTTGCCAATTCTATAGATCTTTAATTTTGTAAAACCTATCAACTCAGGTTTACTCCTATTTTCCTTAAGATTAATTTGGAAATTAACCGGGGCAGCTATTTTTAAACCAAAATGTAATCAACGAGATTAGACCTTTTCAGAAATGTTTCAATGATTTTAAATCTAGCTTTGATAGCCATAATATATAATTTATGACAATATCTCCCAATATCTGAGTCTCTATATCTCTCCAGACCGTATTTCGATTTATAAAATGTTATCCACATATATGGAAAATCGCAATCGAATCATGTAGATTTTTAATGGGCGGGGAGTCCAAACCATCTTTAATAAATGTATTGCTTGCTATGTTCTTTTTTTATTCAGGCTCTTTTATTATTATTTACACATTTATCAATTACTTGTTGAATTGAGTTGATTATTGTTAAAGGTATACTTCTTAATATGTAAATCATTTTTGGCATTACATTCATTCTTACTACAACTATTCTAGCTGACCAACTTAAATGTAAGATTGTCCAATCATTTAAGGTTATCCTTATTTGGTGTAAAGTATCCTTCAAGTAATTCTTAACCATATCTTTCAAATTGAATGAAAACTTAATCCCTAGATGGGTGATATTTTTTGAGGCTGAATTATAGGCATATTGCTTTGGAAGTAAGTTTTTTATCTTTATATTTATACCCCTGGCCATGTCAGTTTTTTTTTAAAATGATCTCAGAGTATGTGATCTAACTAAATTCATTCAGTATTCTGTGTCAGTTATAACATGATGTTACTGGGTCAGTTATGGTCAAAATAACGTCATCAGCGTATAGCATTATCTTATACTCAATTTTACCAATTACAACACCTTTAATGTTCTCTTCTTGTCGTATAGCTATCGCCAAGGATTCGATAAAGAGTAAAAACTGCAAGGGGGAAAGGGGACAGCCCTGACGGGTCACATTGGCGATACTAAATGTATCCGACATATAACCTGATCCCGCTGTATATGCTTTTAAGTTGGTATAGAGGACGCTAATTGTTTTTGTAACAAAATCTGACAAACCAAATTTCAAAAGAACTGACATTAAATAATCCCAATTTACCCTGTTAAACGCTTTTTCTGCGTCTAATGACAGGGTCAGTATGGGTATATTCACTCTCTTAGTTTATGCCATTAGATCTAGCAAGCATCTAGTGTTATCTGACGCCTGCCTCCAACGAAGCCTGACTGATCGTCATTGAGCAATTTGGGAGTTATCTCCATCAATCTATTTGCCAGCATTTTCAAGTACAGTTTAGCATCTGTATTTATTAGAGAAATAGGACGGTAGTTTTTTTGATCTTCGGGGTCTTTGCCCGATTTTAAGATATTAATTATCTTGGCTTCTACAAACTCAGATGGCGCCTTACCTAGATTTTTAATCTCATTATACATATTACATAAATATAGACTTATAGAATTTATTTTTTACACAATCAGATATATAGTTGTCAGCAGGCGGGCTTGGCAAAATTTGTTGGTAACGCAACAGGGAAACTGCGGCCCTCGAAGGCGCTCCTTGCGCTGGAGGAGATGAGCGCCATAGGCGCTCATCCCTACGACCCTATACGACTTTCGGACCGCAAATGCGGACCCTCGCGAAGCGAGGGGCCACATTTGCAGAGGTGGAGGCTCCCATGTCGGCTGCAATGAGCCCAAGACTCATTGCACACCGCAAATGCCGACAAAACACCCAATGACTAAATACGGATTTACACAAAAAATATGAGCCACGGGACTGAGCAAAAAAAAATTGCGGACTTACCAAAAAAAAAATACGACCCGCGGGACTTAGAAAAAATACATTACGGACTCCCAAAAATACGACCTTCACGGACAGCCCGTGCACAGCCGAAAACATTACAAATACAATAAATACACACAAATAACAAAGAAAAATAATACCCACAGCAAGGGGGGACACCCAGGACGTCTGCAGGACACGTTACACATAGATTTCAGTAGAATTATAAAGTTTAGATACTCCAAACTCCCCTGAGTGAGAGAAAAAAAGGCAGCCGAAAAAACTAAAACGAGGCTACACAACCCCTAAAGTCGCGAAAAAACGCCAGGCACATACGACTTTTACTAAAACCTGTATGACCTACAACATACACCATTAGCAAGGATGCTAAATCATCCAAACCCGCGTACCACATACACATTCGGCTCCATTTTACAACACTACCTTACAGAATGCGGAAGTACCCTGCTACAATAACGGGCTTCCCCTCGCGCACGCAGCCTATTTACACAACACACTGCACACATTGCTGACACTTGCACCGCAGCTCAACAACAAATCAAACATCAACATGCTGCAGGAACATCAAAACAGATTGTCAGATCTTCAGCACAATGCTTCATTAATTTATTACTTATTTAATTAGCATAAAAAAATACATACACACAAACAAAAAAACACTATCGCAATAAACGCAAAAGCCATTCACCACGCGCCTCACAACGAGCGCCAATGCTGCTCATAGCACACAAAGTACACCAGGGGACAGCCTTGCAAAAAAGCAAAAAGCAGATTAGCGCCGACCTTACAATGACAGCAATGGCGCCAATGATAAAAAAAAAATACAACAACCAAGAGGCCCGCAATAAGCACCAAAGGCGCTCATTGCGAGCCATGCGATGAGCACCAAAGGTGCTCAGCGCAAGGCTCGCAATGAGCGACGAAGGATCTCAGACCACAAAAAAAAATTAATGTCTGTGGCAAACAGCATTACCTGCCTTCGAAATGTATTGCCCCGTCATTTTTGACGGGCAAGTCGCTAGTATAAAATATGAGTGGTCGAAACCATCTGTGCCCCGGGCCTTGTTAGATTTTAAAGAGTTTATTGCAGCTTCAATTTCTAGTTTGGAAAATCTTTATTTATAAATTTAAAGTCTTCTTTAGAGATAGATGGAAACTTTAGTTTACTGAGAAACAAGTCTAATGTCACTTTTTTTTTATTTCTGGAATTTCTGAAAAATTGCATTTTTTTAATTATATAGGCCCTCATTCTATTACCGGCCGTAAATCGGTTGTAAGGCTGCGATTCCTTGCGGGGGTTCAGTTAACTCGCGATTCTATTATACGGCCCGCAAGGATCTCCCCTTACGGCCGGCCGCATATCTTGAAACCGGCCGTAAGCTCAGAAATATAAAAACGCAAAAATAAATTCAAAGCCTGCACTGTACAGCTCTGTAAATGCTAGGGATCATATTGGGGGACATGAGGATTAAAAGTAACCCACTCTCAAGCTTGCACATCAGCCCAAACCCGAGTTCAAATTAACTGTTTATTTTCCGGCTGCGGCGTGGGCTGGTCTGAGGTGCTCCAAGCACTCTGGACTTTTTACATGGATATTTTACGTACATTAAAAAAATATATATTTTACGGATTTGAGTATAGGGTAATTATGTGCTATTTTTGCTAACACCTAAAATCACTTTATAGTCTTCTCAAAGTGCAGGATGGCTTTATTTGAGCTATTTTATGTGCTTAATTGGTGCTAGCGGGACCTGTTTGCTGCAAGTAAGCTGCGGCTCGGTTTTAGCCTTGCAGAGAGGGTTCCCGGAGCAATAGAATCGCAACCAGGCTTTTCTTACGGACGATTTCCTTGCGGCCGTTTTAGATCAAAGGCTTTCCTCCGGCGCGATCGGCCGCAAGAGATAGCAAGGCGCCGGCCGCAAGCCTGCAGGAGTCCCCGGCCGGAGGGGAATAGAATAGCCGTAAAGCTTGCGGCCGGTCCTTGCGGCCCCGCAGCCGCTGCGGCCGGTAATAGAATGAGGCCCATAGTTTTTTATAGTACTGCATAAGTATGTCTCCGATTTTATCTGGATGGGTGTATTTCTTGTGATCTTCACCTTTTATGCAAGCTATCTTATTCTGTGTACGTTGATTTCTAAGTTTTCTAGCTAAGAATTTCCCTGTTTTGTTTCCCAAAATAGAATTAGATTGTCTGAATTTCCACAGCAATACATCTGCTTGTTTTTGCAGAATAGATATTATCTTTAATTTTACATTGTTAATTAGATATCCATTGGTCTTATTAGGATTAAGTTTATTTAAGCAATGTCATTTTTCTAATTCTATATACAGTATAACTGTTGTGACGGTTTTCCTCTCGCTTTCTACATCTCTGAAGAAAATGAGATCATTAGACCCCTGATGACTGATTTGTGGGTATACCAAAGTGTTCTAGCTGAATCTACAGAATCTTTATTGATCTTAAAAAAGTCCTCTATTTCTTTTTTTAAATAATTTACTGAGTCTTCCTCCATCAGTAATGATGGGTTTATTCGCCAACACGGTCTCTGACTTAATGTTGCTTATATGTCTAATGATAAACAGTTCATGGAATGATCTGACCAGGCTGTTAATTGGATTTCCATTTTTTTTACTTTTCTGAAAGTCTCTAGGGGAGCAAATATATAGTCTAAACTGGAGTAGGAGTTAAAGCGATTTGAGAAAAAGGTGTAATCTTTCTCGTAAAGATGTAAGACCCTCCAAGAATCTAGTAGGTCATAACTCTCTATTTCTTTAGGACATTTGAAAGAAGTTTTTTCTAACTGGGTTTCCGTTTTTAACATCATTTTACTGTTTTTATCCATTGAAAGATCCATAACCATATTAAAATCTCTGCTTATAAGCATACGACCTTTCTTTATTTTATTTGTTTCTCTCAAAAAAAATGTAAGAAAGCTAATTTGATTTTTATTTGGGTAGTAAACATTAAGTAAAGTGTGTGTCTTTTTTTACATTGTTCCTCCTGTATCTTCAATCTATTATTGAATAATATTGAGACTCCTCTTGCTCTATTGTTGTAGGTGGAATCAATTCTAGTTTTATGATTATTGTTATTTGTATATTGAATGGCATCTTTTTTTAGCTGGGTTTCTTGAATGCACAATATATAGACTCTGTGTTTATTATAAGACCTGAAATCAATCTTTCTTTTCGAGGGACAATTAAAACCGTTTGTGTTATGAGACACAATATTAATTACCATGTTTTCTTAATACAAATTAGCTTTGGTCCACCAAACCAGTAATCTCCTATTTCCATTGTCATCCAAAAAACAAAATCAAATCTCTAAGAGCTAACTGCTCCTTCTCCCTTCTCTCATATCCTAGACATAAATTACCACTTTATAGGTTTCCCATTCATTCAATCTATTCATACACATACAAAAGAACCAGAAAAGACATCCTAGTGTCTTAATTTCTGGTAAATTTCAAGGCAAATCTGACGATGTAATGAAATGCTAGGTTAATGCCATTGGCCATTGGCATTAGTTATAGCTATACAGCTATATCAGTCTTAAAACTTTCCATATTAAAGGTTGTGGTGAGGTTGACCATGCGGACCGCTGCTAACGCTTGCAGGCTCGCACAGCTAAAGGCGCTCCTTGCCAGCAACTGCGGACCTCGCAAAATTTACAGAGTTACGAAAGCAAAATACGAGACACGTTATGACCCATTACGACCTCGCAATAACCGTCCAAAACTTACGCACATGAAAACAGGAAAAACACAATAAATACACACAACAAATACATAAAAACCTTACCTACCGCAAGGGGGGGGGGGGGGGGGGGGGGGGCTCTCAGGACCTCGGAAACTGAAGTTACACCTCAATTTAACTCCAAATAAAAGAGTTTAGACACTCAAAAATCCCCTAAGTAAGAGACAAAATGGCCGCCGAAAAAAACGAAAACGAGGCTACACCAGTTTAAAGACGCAAAACACCACCAAACACCTACGGATTTCCCGAAAAAGACGTACGAGATCCGAAAACAAGAACGCAACCCGTGCGACCCCAAAAACATTACAAACACAAGAAATACGCACAACAAACACATAAAAAATGGCCGCCGAACAAAACGAAAATGAGGCTAAAGGCCCCTAAACACGCAAAACACCACCAAACACCTATGGATTTCCCGAAAAGAGAGGGGCAAAACGAGGAGTTCAGTGTTATGTTTGTTCTTAAAGGGGGCATCCTAAACTATTATCCTACTCCTACTCTGCATATTTACTACCCAATCTTAAGTGTCCCAACATGAGGCCCATTTCCTATATGATTGGTACAAGTTGGCTGAGATAACGATCATGTTATATATAAATTTAAGTTTAATCAAACGCTGCACTATATTCTGGCACTGCCAATTTCCATGTTTTGGCTAACGTAATCCTCACTGCTAAAAACACTTGGTGTGATAAGAGTTGAACCTCTTTACTGAGACCCTCTATGGGGAGGCCTAAGAGAGCTTCTTCTGGCTTTTAAGGAATCCTGTGCCCCCATAGTCTCTCCAAAATATCAGAGGTCTCCAACCAAATGAGGGCGATCTTATGACAGTCCCAAAGAACATGTTTAAGGGTGCCCAGAGTGTGACATCCCCTAAAACAGTTACCATCCACTGACGGGTTACAAAGCTGGTGTTAAGTACCACCTCAAAATGGTCTTGTGTGCATTTTCCCTAGGTATAATATTTAGTGAGGAGCCTGTGGCCTGCTTATGTATCTTATTCCACTGTGCATCAGTTATATCAATGGCAAGTTCCGACTCCCAATAATGTTGCTGGTGGAGTTTGGACGGTGTGGTTAGGTCCATTAAGTAATTATAAATAATGGAGATATTCTGTTTGCCATTAGGGTTGTTAAAACAGCATGTTTTGAATGGAGTGACCTTAGCAGAGGAGTTAAGTTTTATTACCCCAGATATATTAATATGTATCTGGGATAAATTAAGCCATTCCTTTATTTTTTCAAATGAGGGATCCAGATCCAGCCTGTTCTAACCTGCCCTTACTACTGCTTCCTTTTAATCTTGGCAATGCAGTCTGACAATTATGTCTCTAGGTACACTTCTCTCCAGGTTTTTCGGGAGAGGTAATCTATGAATCACATCAA